>JAVTVY010001424.1:0-33022 GCA_036873755.1 Hanleya hanleyi
AGATGTGTACTGGTGGGATTTTCACTGAAGTTTGTCATCGTCGTCTGTCTGTCGACACGATATCCCAAGACAGAATACAGCCAGACATTGTAAATTCATACCACTTATGCATCTGGTGAAGGGTCAGAAGCCTATTGAAAATGACCGACCTTGACCTATTTTATCAAGGTCAAATTCTAGTATTTGCTATATTTTTTTACGGATTAAAGCTAGGATCTCCAAATTCATATAAAATATGCAACTGGTGATTGACTAGAAGCTTATCCCAGGGGACTGACCTTGACCTATTTTTTTCTAGGTCATATACTGTTTATTATAATAGAACATGAAGAAATAAAGCTAGGCTTTCCAAATTGATACCATGTATACATCTGGTGATGGTCCAGAGGTGTGCTGAAGATGACTGACCTTGACCTATTTTATCAAGGTCAAATTCTAGTATTTGCTATATGTTTTGAAAGATTGAAGCTAGGGTCTCCAAATTCATGTAACATATGTAACTGGTTATTGTCTAGAAGCCTATCCCAGTTGACTGACCTTGACCTATTTTGTCAAGGTCATATATCATTATTATGATATAACATGAAGAAATATAGCTAGGCTTTCCAAATTGAAACTATTTACACAGCTGACGATGGTCCAGAGTTGAGTTGAAGATGACTGACCTTGATCTATTTAGTACAATATTTCAGAAGGATTATATCTACATTGTCCAAATTTATACCACATATGCCTGAACCTGAAGTCTATTGAATATCACTGACCTTGACCTATTTTCTAAAGGTCAAATTCTATATGTGAAGTCTAAGATCCTTGAATTCATGTTCCATATGCAATTAAGTTAGAATAGACCTTAAAATTGTTGAAGATGACTGACCTTGATATATATATTTCTAAGATCAAATTACTTGATTTGATTATGAGCTATACAGAAGAGTACATTTAGAGCTGAGAATTTGGTCATGCTATACCAGAACCTCAGCATAAAGTTTTTCCCATCAATTAAGGCCTTGGCAAAAGCTGACCTGGCTCAACTTCCTATGTATTTCTAAAATGAGAGAATTGCAGTCAACCCTACTATATCACATTTTTGTTAACCTACCTAATGTTGTCAAAGTTCTAATAATACATGCAAAGCATGATTGCTGAGTGTAGACAATAACTGATAGCAGTGGGGTATTGGAGCCCATTGGGCTATTTTGATGATTTTCCCAGAGTTTTGCCCCTTTATCATCTGTATCAATATATGCTTATCCGGATTGTTCTCAGTTACTTTTTCATGGACAATTTCGACACTTCCATAGAACATTTTGATGTTTCTTCACAGTTATGGCCCTTTATCATTGACATCATCGCATTGGCTCTAATACAGTCTTGCTTGATGAGTATTTGAATTAACCAGGCGTAAGCGTTTACTGAACAAAATTTTGGGCATTTCATCAACTACTGTAATCCCTCTAATAATTCAATCCCCCTATCAAAATTCAGTCTGACACCCCTTTGGTTTGGGGTCAAAATTCAGTCTGACACCCCTTTGGTTTGGGGTCAAAATTCAGTCACCCCTTTGGTTTGGGGTCAAAATTCAGTCACCCCTTTGGTTTGGGGTCAAAATTCAGTCACCCCTTTGGTTTGGGGTCAAAATTCAGTCACCCCTTTGGTTTGGGGTCAAAATTCAGTCACCCCTTTGGTTTGGGGTCAAAATTCAATCACCCCTTTGGTTTGGGGTCAAAATTCAGTCACCCCTTTGGTTTGGGGTCAAAATTCAGTCACCCCTTGGTTTGGGGTCAAACACCATCACCCCTTTGGTTTGGGGTCAAAATTCAGTCACCCCTTTGGTTTGGGGTCAAAATTCAGTCACCCCTTTGGTTTGGGGTCAAAATTCAGTCACCCCTTTGGTTTGGGGTCAAAATTCAGTCTGACACCCCTTTGGTTTGGGGTCAAAATTCAGTCACCCCCTTTGGTTTGGGGTCAAAATTCAGTCACCCCTTTGGTTTGGGGTCAAAATTCAGTCACCCCTTTGGTTTGGGGTCAAAATTCAGTCACCCCTTTGGTTTGGGGTCAAAATTCAGTCACCCCTTTGGTTTGGGGTCAAAATTCAGTCACCCCTTTGGTTTGGGGTCAAAATTCAATCGACTGTTCTAATAAATGTGATCGCACTCTAAAATCTATTGAAATAGTGAAGAAATAATGGGTTAAATGGATGATTTTCAACAATTTTGTGAACTTCCTGTTCTAATAACTTTAATCAGATTGTATGGCGGGAAATTTCACTTCTTATGATTGAATTTTTAGAGGGATTACCAGACTGTAATGTAGTGTTTAATATTACTCGCCTTGTCTCCTATTTACCCAGTCCAGAAAGATTCACATGAAGGCCTATTCTGTGCGGGGGAATGGTTCCAGATCGTCACAGCTGTCCCGTGGTGCGAGACCAGAGAATGATTTCATGGACAGTCAGAGTAGTAGTGATGAAGAGGAGGTAGCCCCACCCCCCAACAAATTCAAATCGGGGTCACGTCCGACTAGCGGTACCAGTTCTGGGTCACGATTACGAGCCCAGAATAAAAACACCAACTCGATTTACACTAGTTTACTTGACTATGGAAACACAGGCAGACGATCTGCCAACACTTTACCGACACTCCCTGGGGAGCAAGGGATCGGAGAAATGAGGCTTGGTGGCGACAGTCATTTCAACGTTAGCCCTCGTCTGAATGACTCGGGTCTAAACACAAGCAGTATGTCCAGAATGAGTCGCAAGTCACTCCGGGAAATTAACCCTCGTACTGATGCCAGGCTGTCACTGGTCAAAACTGGAGAGGTAAACTGCTTTTAATTGATTGATTGAGGTAATCCATCTTTTAAATTTTCCAGTTCCAGATTTTGTTTTCCAGTCTGCAGAGCTCCAGTAGGTTCCTGCAGCTCTTAATCTACATCTGGTCTCTATTACATGAAAGATCCGTCTTCTCGACTGCTGGAACACTCGTGAAGCCAGGCACCGGAAGTCTGTGTTGCTTTGGGTAGTGCTTTTCGCATTTCTGTTTAATGTGCTTATTATAAGAGAAGGGACATGATTTGCCATTCCTCATAGGCAAGCTAGGATAACATGCCATAATTCATATTAAGGGGTTGGCATATTAAGGGATTTGGCATATCACATTGGGCATGCCAGTTCTCGTCAGATCATTGTAGTTAAGCAACGTTGAGCCCAGTCAATAATGGGTGACCGGGTGCTGTCCAGGATACTAGGAACTTTTGAGCACTCTCATGTTCTGGCACATCTAGCAGGGTTTGCTTTTCTACGGGAATCAGATTCTTGTCAGTACTCCCCCAAAATAATTCACAGGAATTCAACAGTTTCCAGCAAAATTTTAGTAATCTGTGTTGAGTTGATAGCTTTGGATTCCCGTGGATTCCCATAGAGTTTGATTGCAAGAATCTGTTTGGATTCTTTTAAATTTTGACGAAAAGCAAGGCATGTGGAGGCACTGTCGTGATATGACTAAAATTGATGAAAACGACATTAAATCCAACTCACAAATGCAAGCACATTAACCCTGTTCACTTAATTTTTGCCAGTTCAATCAGTTACTTTTCCCATGTAGTAAGCATAGGAAAGCTGTGACAAGTACTACCCAAGTGACCAGACTGCTGGTCAGGCCTGGTATCACGGGGGCATGAAAACCAGCACTATTACAGGATATCATAACTAAGCCAGTTAGGAAAATGCAATAAAACCTGATCTATTACAATTTGCATTTAGGGGACCAAAGCATATGACCACACCAAATGCACTATTACAGCATAATCATAAATTCGCTAGTCAGGAAAATGCAACAAAAACCTGATCTATCACAATTTGCATTTAGGGGACCAAAGCATATGACCATACCAAATACACTATTACAGCATATCAAGTGTTCAACAGTCAGGAAAATGCAATAAAACCTGATCTACTTCAATTTGCTTTTAGGGATCCAAAGCTTATGACCACACCAAATACCAGATAGTGGAGGATTTAACAGAGTCATTTGATGAGGCCCAGATGTTGGCCAGTCTAAAACGACAACAGGATGAGGAAATGGAATCTCGCGAAGATCTGACTAGAGTGCGAGTTGCGGACCAGAGTCCCAGACATGGAGGTCAAGAGGTCAACCCTCACCGAAGTCCCCTGTCCCAACCCGCGTTACCCCTGGAGGAGTCGCCCACTACCACCAGTGATGATGACACCAGTTTCAGTACATGGAAGGCACCGGTGAGTCACTTCTGACAGTTTTATATTTATCAAATATATTTTGATTTAGAGTATGGTCAAAGATAAATTGGTATGATGGAAAATATCAAGTCTCACAAGTCAAAATTTAAAGGATGATGAAAATTTGGTGAACTAGGGCCTATTCCGAAAGCATGCATTCCTTATGTGTCTTGAATTTGGCATTGTTAGTAAATCTATGACGTCGTCTGAGCTCAGTATCTTGCACCCAAATACATGGCATGTAGTATATGTCCTGCTATTTCCCCATCAAACTAAATGCATTGCTTAAATCTTCATCTTTCACAGCCACGGATGACCTTTCCTACTTTAATGTTCTTCCTCTTAATATTTTCTCCAAGTGAATGGACATAGACTTTAGTAAATTGTACCAGTACACTAAAATAAAGGTTTCCTATCCTATTATTACAAAAAATTAATTAAAGAAAATGCCAAGAGTAATATATTGACAGTCATCCTTATGAGCCACATTCGGACGGGTTCAGTCGGTTGGACCTCTTTGATAGCTAAACTGTCAAGAGTGCGGATCTTGTATGCTTGTCATCAATTATTCAGCCAATCAGCCACGACTTTAATGAACATCTCAAAACAATCGGCGACACTGTTGGATGATTGGATGACCAGCCTGTCAGAGAGCCTGGCACTGGAGGACATGGATAGGTGGTTATCACCAGGGCATTATCCAGGATATATGAAATCTGCCTATCCAGATATCACATTTTGCTAGCTTTGGACAGGCTACTTCCCTGTTTTACTATCTCTCCCTTGTTAAATTTTTCCAAATTTTGTCTTCCCAAATTTGAACTTACCTGTCCAATGGTACGAGTCTCTGATTAAACACCATGTTTACTGCCCACTGTACTCCTTTTCAAAGGTACCCAAGCAAATCTCTGTCAACATTTGATTGTCTCCCGATGCCCGATGGGCTAAAGGGGGACTATAGTCTGTCGGAGCATCCGCCCGTGTGTCCGGCCGTCCGTGCGTCCGTGCGACTTCGTTTCCGGGCAATAACTTCTGAAAAACTGAACGGATTCTTTTCAAATTTGGTGTGTGGTACCTCGCCTCAGGATCTCGCTTGGGATTGTTTTTCGCACCGATCCGCCTATAGGTGGCGCCACCTGGGGCCAAAGTTAAAAAAATTGAATGCAATATCTTCTGAAATCCTGGCCGGGTTAGGACAAATTCGGTAATTGTGGGTACCTTGCCACTGGCTCTCACTTGGGATTGCTCTGCATGCTGGGTACTGAAAGTTATGGTTCCAAGTCAAATCAATTGTTTCAACGTCGGGGGACTTGAATCCCTCGGGTTTTCATTTGACTGGGTTCATGCAGATACACAATCTAATCATTATGATTGATAGTTACCCATCGCAGTTCTGGATACAACTAGATTGAGAAGTTTCTTATCAATCAAATCAATCAGTCAGCATGGTCAGCCAGCTCATTCTGCCAATCTGCTGCAAGGTTTGAGTTTTTTCTTCGGATATCAACATGCTAATTCAAAACAACCCTGGGTGATGAAATATGTGATGCTACATAATAGGGACAATGACCCAAGAACTCAATTGGTTCATCAAAAATCTTCTTAGATTTAAGAAATAATGTTTTCATAGGCATGCTAAACGTTATTTTACGTTATATTTTAGGGCAAGGGCAAAGCCCGCGCCCTAAAATTTATAAACTTTTCCACAATAACTGTGCGAAAAATGATTTAGCACGCCTGCGAAAACATTATTTCTATTCTATTGCACTACTCAAATTGATTATCAACAAAGATTACCATGAAAGATTGGAAAAATATGGTAAACGTTCACAACCTTTCTTCCCTTTGTTGAAATGTGCCTTCCGCCTCAGTTGGCAGCATGCCAATATCAATGCACGAGTTTATGTGGTCTCTCAGAAGGAGGCGCAGTCATGCCACCTGAGACTATGTGAAACATACATGCATACAAGCCTATTTGTGTGTCATTCTTAACCAATTTCACGATGAAACCAACAGTTGAAATTTACGTCTTTATTAATGATATAAAACGAATTTAATACCTTTAAATATCTGTATTCCCCATTTTGTTTGCCTGTCGCTCCCTGTTTCATTTCGTTTGTTAGGCAGATCTCTTAATTTCTCATCGTCAGCGGAGGAAAATCTACCTTTGTTCAGCTGATCACACTCGTGTTGTGCCTGCATTTAAAACAGCATTAAGAGATTCATCATCTGAGTCTCTCATGAACTCTTCGATCTCCGCTTCTCTAGATAATTCGTATCTAAAATCACGTTTCTTGTTATACCCTCCGTACATGTAGTGTAGGGGGGGGGGGGTATACTGGTTTCAGCTTGTCCGTCCGATTTCGTTTCCGGAGCATAACTTGACAACCGCTACTTGGGTTCCTCTCAAATTGGGTATGCAGCTACCATACGATGAGACCTCGCTTGGGATTGCGTTTGGTGCATGTGCGTCTACAGGTGGCGCCACCTAGGGTCAAAACTTGTCGATCCGTAACATTTCATTTCCGGATCATAACTTGACAATCGCTACTTGGATTCCTCTCAAATTTGGTATGCAGCTACCATACCATGAGACCTCGCTTGAGATTGCATTTGGCGCATGTGGGTCTACAGGTGGCGCCACCTAGGGTCAAAACTTTCTCTTCTCGGTCCGTAACATTTCGATTCCGGAGCATAACTTGACAACAGCTAATTGGATTCTTCTCAAATTTTTTATGTAGCTACCATACCATGAGACCTCGCTTGGGATTGTGTTTGGCGCATGTGCATCTATAGATGGCGCCACCTATTGGCAGAATTTTCTCAGTTGGTCCGTAAAATTTCGTTTCTGGAGCATAACTTGACAACCGCTGATTAGATTCTTCTCAAATTTTGTATGTAGCTACATGTACCATACCATGAAACCTCACTCGGGATGGCGCATGTGCGTCTACAGGTGGCGCCACCTAGGGGCAAAATTTCCTCTGTCGGTCCGTAACATTTTGTGTCCGGAGCATAACATGCATAGACAATCCGTTAACTGCAGTCGCGACCGAGCGAGGTCTCATTGTTACATGCCGCCACCAAATGCAATCTAAATGAACTTACCCGTAAACTAATAACATGTATACTTATATTCCACTACAAATATTCGTCAATTTCTATCAAATGTGCATCCGGGGGTATCTTGTAAGCATGCTTAATACTGATCATTTCCACCACCACCCGACGCAATCTCATTCAACTTACTCGTGAAATGTTAACCACCAAAATGTATCTATGCCTAACATGGGGTATCTTGTAAGCAGCCTTACTGATCATTTTGATTTAATGTGTGCATCCCTCAGACTATCCTCTAGTTTCTCCTGTTGATCTGTTTCTTATTGTGTAACACTCGTATGTCCCAGTTGGTTTGTAAATATCTGCGATTATACATTTTTTGCCTTTAAAATAAACTAAAGTTCCTACTTGCAGTTGCAGGGTATCCATTCTATTTGTTTATTGGATTGTATAGGCAGATGAGAATTTGTCCTGCCATTTATCACCCGCCCTGTGAAATGGATTCTCCCGAGTGAACACCTGTGTGTGTCAAGATCACAGGTGTAGATTTCATATGTCACTAAGTTCTTAACCGTGCTAAATCGTCTAATAATTGCACGGTTATCAGTGTGTAATAGGTGTAAGTGTTATAGAATTTAGGATTTACCTTGACTTCATGGTAGCTGGCCTTCAAAACTTGTGCTGGGAAGGGTTGATGATAGAATGCGCTTGTGCGTACTTTACACGGTGTTTTAGGCATATTTTCTTTGACAACGTTTACACACACTCAACAGGTCATGATTATGTAGTGTTTCCTTTGCGGCAAGTTTATTTGCTATAGGATGTTTTTGTCATATTTTCCCATGTACAGGCACATGGCAATTGACTGTGTAACAGGCTTATTAACTGATTGTTATGGTCTGTTTGATTCATACACCAGGCACCAAACCAGTTACGACATAATTACCAAGAAGAGATGAGATATCCAACTTCCAGACTGAGCAGTGATACTCTCACATCTTCTAACCCACGGTATGAACTCTGACCTCTATATAAACGTGTCGTTATTTGCGCTGAAAACTTACCTCACTTCCACTCTTTGCATTTCTTGTCTACAGGAAATATCACAGTAAGAATTTAAATGACACAGTTATCTCCCCTGCTAGTCACCTGATAGCATAGCTACCCACAATTCCACTTCCTTCTTGTTCTACTGCTTCGTAGGGCTGGAAGTAAACATTGTCAACTCCGTGAAAAAGTGCCTTTTCTAGCGAAACTACTCACAGTTGGATTACCTCAGACGTCTGATTTCCTACAAGAAGTCCTTTGGGAAGTATTCTCTAAGTTATCAGCGTAAAAATGGCTCAAAATATGTCTCAAATGTCATGCATGTCTTGTGGAGGTGACAAGCCTAGTTATGACCGTCACTCATTGTGTCCGCCATGCCGCCAGGGTAGAATCTGTACATGGGACACGGCCTGTGAAGAATGTATTGTGTGGGCTCCCGGCATATTCCAGGTGTATCTGGCCGGTTCTCTGGCAGCTAACGAAGGAAATGGTGTTGTTATGCCTACCAATCTCGCCAACGAGACATATGTAGCACAGTCTCCTCGTACTAGTGTAGGCGAGGAGTCTAGGGGGTTTGTTAGTTCAGTGGCTGGGACTACATTAGTCAGCCTTTTGGATGTAAATAAAGATAAACAAACGCCCCCCCCCGCTCACGATGCTTCCATTTCAGGCCAGGCGAAGGGTCAATCAGGTAAGGGATCGACCCGGTTGGTACAAGTGGAAGGAGTCATCGAAGATATGGAATCTGGTACAACGACGACTGTGGATGTGAAGATTCCTATTGAGCGGACGCCTGAATGTGACGATGAAGGGAAATCGGTGACGGACCCAGGCTTAGCGTGGGAAAGCCAGGGGACTCCGATCACTCTATCGGAGTCAACTTATGATTACGAAAACTTGGGCAGCACCAGTGAGGAGCCTTACGTTAAGTTTTCATTTGGGTCCGGGGTTGGGAAAATACCTTCCTCGACGCTGTCGAGGCCTGGACTTCCCGGTCGCTCAGTTACGCCTTTAACTGCTGCTTCCGGTTTGTCTGAATTTTCTTAACCTGCTTCCGGTTACTCTGGTGGCCTTCCTCGTTCCCTTGCCGAGACGTTTGTGTCTACGAGCCTTCTGGGCCACCAGAGATTAAGGTTCCCGCAACAACGGCAGTATGGTATGTATTCAGGTACCCATAATATGTCAAATTTTTTGCCTGTGTCTGAGTTGCGTTATCAAGAACCCTCAATCAGACCAGTTCAAATTATGCGGCATCCGGTTGCTGGTCTACCTTCGCCCTTGCGTGGCTTAGGTCAGATATCTGCTTCCGGTGGTGTTCGAGGTACGGGACCGGGAATTTATCGTATGATGCGTCCTCCTATACGTGCTTCCGGTTTACGACCTCGTATGCCTGTTCACCGACCTTTACAGTGGCCGTGCTCACGTCCAGCTGGAGGGTCCTTGAGTGTGAACACACCTCGTCAGGCCTTGCTTCCGGTCCACTCTCAAGTGACTGATCCCACATTGGCTGCCATACTGCGCGGTATGGAACAGCAACGTGAGGAAATGAAGGAATTGAGAGAGATGATGACCAGTCAATTCCGGAGTAGTACGCCACTGCTTCCAGTTGCGACTGAACAGTCTAGGAAACCGGAAGCTAATTTGTCGAGGTCTATCCCTTCCAATACTCCCTCCTGGCAGGAAGCCCCGGAAGCTATGGAAGTGGATAGGGACCAGTACGGTAGATCTGAATTGAATGAACCTACCAATACTGATCCGGATGCTAGGAAATATTATGAACTTATTTCCGGCATCTATGACTTGATTCCTGATATGCAGCTTCCGGTCCCACATGCGGGGGATATTGAAACTGAATCAGGAGAGTCAAACCGGGTTACGAGGTCGGCTACCACGCTTCCGGCCTCAACTGCTATTCATTCTATCTGCCATTTATTCCATAGAACGTTAGCAGAACCCACTACGCAGGAGGAACGTGCTATAAGGTTGAGACCAAAAGCTCGCTTCCGCCCTGCAGGATCTTCTGGTCCGTTCCCAGTACAGAAGCCAAACACACGAAGTTACGGCGTACATAACTCACCGTTTAGCTTCCGGTCTGCAGAGGTGAACGGCGACTTTCAGTATTTATGCTCTAGCAATACTAAAGTGCCTAGTAATCCGGATGTTCCTTGCACGAACAAACAGGCCGCAGTACTTGAGGAAACTGCTCGACAAGGAGTGGCGATTACGAATCACCTTGACTGGTTTCTTAAAGCCATAAAGGATGGTTTATTTTCGCTGTCGGGCGCGGAGAGTCAAGAGCAGTTACAGGAGGGTATAAACCTCGTTCTTGACTACCAGAAGATTGCTTCCGGTGCTGTAGAAGATTTACTGGTACACAATGCCTACCTATCTTCTATGCTAGTGTATTTAAGGAGAAAGGCCTTCATTCCTTTTATGCATAGTTACACACCGGAAGCTGTAAAGAGGAGTCTACTAGAGACATCTACGGCTCCTTCTTTACTGTTTGGTGATGCTGTTGCCGAAGTTCGACCTGAAATGGATCGTATAGAGCATGACAGGTCAGTTGCTTCCGGTGCTTCGTCTAAAAGACCTATGGCTTCCGGGTCGGGTCCAAAGGCGAAGAAGGCTAAGAAGAACCCGCCTAGTTCCAAGGCTAATAAGGGTGCTTCCGGCCAACAGCATAATCAAGCGCCTGCTTCTTTAGAGCCAAGAGTATCGACCTATGGCCATAAGAAGCAGGGTAAGGGGAAATCTAAGCAGTCAAAGAAGGATTCCTGATGTCTCGGGCCGTACCGGGTGGCTTCCGGTATGGCGGTAACACCGAGACATAATGTTTCCAGTTCCCCAGCAACTAGACCTTCCGGTAGGGGGAAGGCTACAGTTGTTTTGGAGGAACTGGATAAGGATCGGGACGGAAGCGTGGGTCATTCGAACGATCAGATACGGCTATCGCCTATTGTTCGACACGCTTCCTCCCTTGACTGCTCATCCCCTTCCGTCTCGTATACCATTACGAACGGGTCATCTATCAGCGATACAGTCCTCTGTGGACAAGCTGATAGAGAAGGCAGCTGTAATAGAGCTTCCGGTTTCGGACACGTCACTCGGGTTCTATTCGCCGGTCTTTCTGGTCCCCAAGAAAGACACGTCCGAGATGCGCATGGTTATAAACCTAAAGCGCCTCAACAAGGACTACCTCACTCCACCGCCACACTTCCGCATGGAGTCCTTCCGGTCTATCCGGACGGTACTCGGACAATGGGAATGGCTGACTTCTCTGGATTTAAGGGATGCATACCTGCATATCCCGATACATCCGGGGGACAGGAAGTACTTGAGATTCATGGTCGGCAAACGACGCTTCCAGATTCAAGTGCTTCCGTTCGGCCTATCCACTTCCCCTTGGGTGTTCACACGAGTGTTTACACCAGTGGCACAATTCCTGCACAGTCTAGGTATAAAGTACCACTTTTATATCGACGACTCCCTGCTAAGGAATGCCTGCAAGGAGCAGTTAATCCTAGACACCCAGTTTGTCTTAAGGATGTTGACTTCTCTGGGATACATCCCACACGAAGAGAAATCAGAGCTGATTCCTTCACAAAGGTGCAAATTTCTGGGGGTGGAATACGATACGCTACGAGCTCTCGCCAAACCCCCAGAAGATCGATGGCAAAAGATAACAGCGAAGATACCTCAGTTCCTCAAGTTATCTCAAGCCAGGGCTTTACACTTTGCTGCGATAATCGGCCTCTTGACGTCAACACAGGACGTAACACCAAGAGGACGGTTGCAGCTTCGTCCCTTAATGATTTACTTCAATCACGAATGGGTCGAAAGGCAGTTGAATCCGTGGATTCCTATAACACCACTAGTCAAACAATGCCTCCAATGGTGGCTGGATCCACTCAACGTTATGCCAGGTGTGTCCCTACTTCCGTTTCGTCCGTCACATCACCTGTTCACGGACGCATCTATGGAAGGAGGGGGAGCCCACCTCGAGTCCAAGTCGACATCCGGGTTATGGACAATCGAGGAACGCTCGTACCATATAAACGTGTTGGAGTTTATGGCAGTGACACATGCCATCCGCACGTGGGTGAGCGTATTGACCGACAAGAACCTGCTAGTTGCGACGGACAACACAACAGTTGTGTCCTATATCAACAAGCAGGGGGGGACGAGATCTCCGCAATTACAAAGCCAAGCGGAAATCTTTTTCGGTCTGTGTTGGGACAACAACATATCGGTGTTGGCCAGGCACATCCCGGGGGTACTGAACGTCTTAGCGGATTCGCTTTCACGACGGAATCAGATAATTCCCACGGAGTGGCAACTTCACCCAGACATAATAAAACAAATAGCTCATGTCTGGCATCTCAGCCTTGAAGTCAGAGTAGCAACAGAGGTTCCCTGTGTACCATTGGCATACAGGTTATTACTGTTGTATGATTTCATGGATCCTCTGTGAGGTAGAAGATCTATGATTTCTACTTTGAACTAGTCACTATGTATGGCATTTATCACTACCACGGATTGTATCAGTTTGCCCACCTACCTTACGGTGGCACTCTATGCAAAGAGTGGAAGTGAGGTAAGTTTTCAGCGCAAATAACAAAAAAAATTTACAAGTAAATTTTCTGTTATTAAGCTAAAACTTACCTCACTTCCAGTGATGCCCACCCAACCTCCCCGCTATGATACATCCAGACCATGTATCGCAGTGGAACAAGAAGGAAGTGGAATTGTGGGTAGCTATGCTATCAGGTGACTAGCAGGGGAGATAACTGTGTCATTTAAATTCTTACTGTGATATTTCCTGTAGACAAGAAATGCAAAGAGTGGAAGTGAGGTAAGTTTTAGCTTAATAACAGAAAATTTACTTGTAAAATTTTTTTTTTGTGACTTTCTATTCTTTTGTAGAGACTTTAGTGGTGTGTGTTGTGATAAATATCTTGTATAGACTAGTAATGTGTTGCTAATATGAAGAAGATAGGAGGCTCGTCTAGCTTGTGGTATTTCCCTCACTTTGGAATGAATCAGCAGCTTTCAGTTGGGAAATATTCATCTCTGACTTTTCACAATCTCGATGAACTTGTACAAGTTCGGATGGGAATTGCCTGTGGCGGAATTTATCCGGTGTTGTCATCCTTCGAGACTTGTTTGTTTGCGACCCCTCTGTTTGATATTGGTTGCACACGTTCTTGTCCCAGAATAATTGAATATTTAATTACTTAAAATAATTGCGAGGGCGTTTCGTACTTGATTGAAGTTCCCTGTACCACTGTGCCTCTAGTGGTACAAGGGAGACAAAACTTTTTTCATGAATAAGTTTATATGATTGACTAGTGGTTATATAAGTCTTATTTCTTGTAATGACTAATGTATTTTGTGATAAATCCCTGTATTGTGTATTTTAGTAACCAGTGTGTTTTATAATAAATCCCTGTCTTCTGTCTTGTAGAGACTGGAGTGGTGTGTTTAGCCCTCCTATAGTCCTCCCGGGAGATGTGGGGAACAACACCATGGCAACGGCTAAATCAGATGACCTGGACAACAGCAAACTCTCACCAGGCAAACCAGAATTAGGTGAGGGAAATTCCTGGAACTTCACCAACTGTACCTACTCTGAAGGCTGTTCCAGAAAATGCTACATGGGGTGGGGGACGACATCGTTTTCTGACCCCAACAATCCGTATACTATTTATCCTATCTCCCCTGATGTTAAATGCCTGTATATCATCAACCACACAAACACCATAGAACTGAAAAATCTCCATCCCCATCTCATATTTTTTTATGAAACAACCCTGATATTTCCATCACAGGAAGTGCAACATTTAAGTTAATTAATTACAAACAGAAAATGAGAATATTTCTGTGTTACAAGCGAATTGTGGACCTATGTTAATGACATCATAGTCATACACATTTTTTGGTCAGCTGGAAAAGTTTTGAAATCTAAGTTTACTTTGCGGCTTTCTCTTTGATTGAATTGCTTCGATTGATATTGATTAAGCTCCACTGAAACTGGTACTGCTAAGGTTTAGTTTATCTTGACAGTTAATTTACAATACCCAGTTGTGTGTTTTGTAAAGGTAAGTGAGACAGTAGTAGAACTTGGAAAATGATACCACTGTGTGATATGATAAACTCTCTGATAATTCTATTAAGAACCAGTCACCCCTGTTACATACGTTTGCAGGCATGTTAATTCCCCAGCCATCAAATTTCTGACTATTTCATCAGATTCATGCAGAATAAAAAGTTGTTCGACAGTTAGATTTGAAATGCCCAAATTTGCCTTTTGGCTGGTGGGTAATTACCCTATTTTGCCCAATTATTCAGATGGGAAAACTTAACTTCGGGTATCTGCGGAGTGAAATTCTGCTGACTTTCTGCAAATATCACTATTTTCAGTTTTTGGGATAAATATCATATCCATGCCACAGTATTTACATGTGTATCCTCAGGTGACATGAATATGTTATTTTTTTCTGCTTCTAAGTTTAGAAATGCTTTTAAAAAAGAAAAATAGAAGAAATAGTAAAGACTTCTCAGTGCAAGTCAGTGGTGTTCTTTAGGAACAAAAGTGCATCATGGGATATCTTCCAGTTGTAAAACATTTGATTGGTCAATTCAAATTTTCAAATGAAAATCTGGCATTTTCATTGGATTGTGGGAAAATTAAAAGAAAATCCAGTTCCTGTTAGTGAAAAGTTCCTGTACAGGTTCATTCACATGACTGGATGTGGAGTCTGCCATCCTAATAATAATTTCACCACCTCACCTTAATTATATTTATGAAAAATTAAATAGAATATGTTTTACAAACATAGAATGTTAGTGTACCATTCCATGAACTCTCGGTTCTAGAATATGACCAACCTAACATTCCTGAATGATGTAGAATATGTAAGTCTCCCAAAGCTAAGGAAACTTTAGTCTGTCTGGATACAACAATGAACCCGAACAGTAGGCTTTTCAGTAATATGAAGACCTGAACAATAGGACCTTACAGAAGAGATTGAATTATGATATGCACATGCTCCTACGAAGTAGGCTCTCATTTGCAAATTGTCCGGTAATGAGTGAGTCAGTCAGTGAGTCCATCCGAATCCTTTTACCGGCAAAATAAGGAGAACCGTTGACATTAGATCCTTGATTTTTGGCATGAACGTGCATTTAATAGGGGACTGTTACCAGCAAGTTTTGAGCTGATGTACTTTTGATGAAAATTTGACCTACTTAGGTGACCTATAAACCTCAAAATTGGCAAAAACATGTCCTAATGCCTCCTATTAGACCATGTAAATGTACTTAATTTGGTCAATGCCACTGTGACCTGACCTAATTGGGTCAAGGTCAATGTGACCTTCTTTCCGACCCAATTTCTGACCTAATTAGGTGACCTAGAAACTTAGAAATTTGCAAAAACAACCCTACTTCATAGGTCCTGTGATGTTAGTCTCACTCCCATGTAATACATGCATTGCTAAAATGGCTTGAACAAATTTTTACACTACTTACAGAATCCTCACCAAACAGCGATGGTACCCTGAAACCCAAAGACGATCCAGAGGGGGAGTTAGATCTGCTGTATGATCCGTGTCTCAACTGTTATTTTGATCCGAACACTTGTAAATATTACGAGTTAGCATAGAAAGTACTGGTAGTAAAACTTGATTCTCACATGTGTTATGTCCTGAGCAGAACTGAAGAAAAAGTCTGTCGTATTTTATCATAGTATGAAATGTACTGTGCCTCTGCGATGTGGAGGAAGTTTGTTTTCATCCTCCAGTGATGGGTTAGAGACCTCCCGGCTGTCAGGTTGGCTCTAGCACATTTCAGCAACTGGTTGCTGGAGTATTGTTTAGTTCTTGATACAATCTGCTTGCTCAGAGCCTGCTTACAACCATGACAACAGACTGGAATTTCATTCCGGAGATCAAAAACTGGGAAAATCTGATCTCGTAAAGACTGCAGGTGGCCAAAGTATTCAATAATATCATGGTTATGAAAAATGGAGTGTACTGCTGAAGTGTACTTTTAACTGGATAAATTAGCTAGGACAAAAATGAGAACACTGATCATCAGTGTGCTGAAAGAGATTTGTATCAAGAATTCTGTTGCCAGGTACCATGACACTCCAGGATATAATATTGTTTATGGCTTGAAATGGGCTACAAAACATTGTTGAGGCTTCTACAGTTTCTCAGAAAACTCGGTTGAACACTAAGCTGAGAGCTTTTTTAGGAGAGTGTGATATTTTGCGCAATCTCTATTTGTATTGCTGATCAAACCAATGTGCAGCCATTCCAACAGTATTAGGATTGCTACTGAGATCAGTAACCGTTTTATTTTCAATTTCATATGTATTATATGTATATATATATATTTATAGGAAAGATGTACAAAATTATGTAGAGAGTTGCAGTGTGAATCTCCAAATATCATCCAGTTGTTTTGACACAGTCAGTTATATCATCAGGCCTGCAAGTGCCTCCTATATTTCCTATATTTTTTAGTCATTCCTATATTTTCCTATATTTTACTCAAAACCTCCTATATTTCCTATATTTTGACTTTTTCTCATGAGTTCGAGCCCAGCTGGTCCATGTGTGAAAGTTTGTCAGTTACTTGCCGAAGGGCGGTGGTTCTCTCCGGGTACTCCGGCTTCCTCCACCAACCAAACTGACTGTCACCATATGAGTGAAACAAACTTGAGTGTGACATTAAGCCAAATTCCCTCCCTCCCTTTTTGTCCTCCGCCTCGAAGTGGTGGGAGGACTTAGAAATGCTAGCCGTCCGTCCGTCCTTCCGTCCGTCCCACATCTTGTGAACGCGATATCTTAAGAACAATTCGACCAATCGACTTCAAACTTGAGAAGGTGCTTCACATCAGTTAGATGGCCATTGTTATTGATTTTCACTGAGGTACGTAATTCAAGATGGCCGCCATCGACCATATTGGATTCTGTCCGTCCCACAGCTTGTGAACGCGATATCTCAAGAACAATTCTACCAATCGACTTCAAACTTGAGAAGGTGCTTCACATCAGTTAGACGGCCATTGGTATTGATTTTCACTAACGTACGTAATCCAAGATGGCCGCCATCGACCATATTGGATTCTGTTCGTCCCACATCTTGTGAACGCGATATCTCAAGAACAATTCCACCAATCAACTTCAAGCTTGGGAAGGTTCTTCACATCAGTCGGATGGCCATTGGTATTGATTTTCACTTGAGGTACGTAATCCAAGATGGCTGCCATTGACCATATTGGATTCCATCCGTCCCAGATCTTGTGAACGCGATATCTCGAGAACAATTCGACCAATCGACTTCAAACTTGGGAAGGTTCTTAACGTCAGTCAGACGGCCATTGGTATTGATTTTCACTGAGGTACGTAATCCAAGATGGCTGCCATTGACCATATTGGATTCTGTCTATCCCACATCTTGTGAACGCAATATCTCGAGAACAGTTCGACCAATCGACTTCAAACTTGAGAATGTGCTTCGCATCAGGTAGACGGCCATTGGTATTGATTTTCACTGAGGTACGTAATCCAAGATGGCTGCCATGGACCATATTGGATTCACTCCGTTCCACAACGCGATATCTCAAGAACAAATCAACCAATCAACTTCAAACTTGGGAAGGTTTTTCACATCAGTTAGACGGCCATTGGTATTGGTTTTCACTGAGGTACATAATCCAAGATGGCTGCCATTGACCATATTGGATTCTGTCCATCCCACATCTTGTGAACGCGATATCTCGAGAACAGTTCGACCAATCGACTTCAAACTTGAGAATGTGCTTCACATCAATTAGACAGCCATTGGTATTGATTTTCGCTGAGGTGCGTAATTCAAGATGGCTGCCATTGACCATATTGGATTCCATCCGTCTCGGATCTTATGAACGTGATATCTCGAGAACAATTTGACCAATCGACTTCAAACTCAAGGGTGCTTCACATCAGTTAGACAGCCATTGGTATTGATTTTCATTGAGGTAGTATGTAGTCCAAGATGGCTGCCACTGACCATCTTGGATTTCACTCACCCATATTGTACCCATCTGTGTTGTAAACGCGATATCTTGATCTATTCCACCCATCGATTTATAAACCTCACCATCCACAAATCCATATACAAAGTACAGACTTACATTCCAGTGTTACAGTACCCATTACTGCTTCCCAAACCTCCTCAAATTGTCTCAACAATTCCAGAAAAACGTCTCTTTCCACATACACATATCCACTTTCCAAGTTATATTTAAGGAGATATTGGAAGCGTATATGCTGCATGCTCTCAAACAGCCTACTTGGTGGAGGACCTGCTAGCTACTCAGCTTGTTCTCATGAAAACTTTCTCCAATGCTCTGAGATGAGTTAAATTGGCATGAGGAAATACATTTCAGAAAAATTTTCTTTTTTAAATATGAAGATGTTCAAATCTCTCTTTGTTGAACCGAGCAGCAGAACAGATCTCCTCAATCACAACCACTATGACAGCATTCAGTGGAAATAATTTGATTAAACACCAGAAAACCAGAAAGTTTGAAACATACAATGTTCTGATGACCCGTCTTACACTCCTTTATTTCCTATACTTTATTAAGAAAATTCCTATATTTGACAAATTTCCTGCCTTATTTTCTCCTATATTTTCACTGTGAGCCACTTGCAGGCCTGTATCATGTTTATGAGAGAGAACTGAGGGTGTTGTTGACTGTATAATTAGTATCTATACAATATTGTGAAACTGGGTTTATACAAGGAAATCTGTAGGTGTATTAAACCTGGTGAAATATTAATGTCTCATTGTTGATAATGTAGCTCACATTTTGCCTTTGAACATATACCAGTTATTTGTGGTTGACACCTTTACCACTTTGTGACAATGTACGCCAGATTAGTGCACTGTACGGTGGAGAGGCTAGGTTAACAGGAATGTAGGAGCAGAAATGACGTTGCTCCTACATTCCACTTAACCTGATCTCTTCACCGTACAGTGCACTAATCTGGAGGATGTTATCACAGTGTTTACACTGGGGGTCAAGTTGTTAGACAATGGTACAGTCTTGAACACATCCTGTCAAACTTCTCTAATAGATTTAATCACGGGAAGTATAGTAATCTTGGTAATCTTCTGATCAACTTTATTTTACGAGGGTTGCAAAACATGATCATCAATGCTAATCTTCTCAAATCGACACTGCCTCTGTAAACACAACATCAATTTAATCGCCAATGCAGGATCACTTTACTTGGGGGGCATTCAAGTATTATGTACGTAGCGAGGCGGGGGTGGGTGGGGGGGGGTCTGAAAATGAGGATTTTTTCCTATGTACGCTGGGTTAAAGTTTCAATTTGAGAGGGGGGGGGGGGGTCCAAAAATAAAAAATTTTGTGTACATAATACTTGAATGGCCCCTTGCGTGGCTGGGATTGAAGTGCTGCATGTAACCGTATACACTAAATTATAGCTTTGTCATCCTTCACCTTCAGTGTGTGATCTTGTGTTGCCAATTAAATTCATGCCATGTTACATCAGTTTATGCCAGATTTCACTTTATTTGAACACTGAACATTGAGTGAAAATGTTGATACATCCTGGCTTACAAAGGGATGTATATGTTATATGATGGGGCTGCTGGTCACTGTGCGCCTATACAAAGGTGATAAAAAATGTTACCAGGGTTGAGAATTATTTATTACCATATTTCTTCTATTTTTTCGAACACTCTAAATTTTCGAACATGTGATTTTTTTCGAGCGTAAAAAGCTAAATTCACTTCTAAATATTTTGAACATAGGAAAAAAATCTCAACATTTGTCTTCTAATTTCAAACATTATAAAACATGCCGTATAGAAAGCCCCTTTTCGTAAGAAATGGTTGGCTCTGAAAAGAGACGTTGATGGCGGCAATATGCCGACATTATCGTGAATGTATTCTCTACTCCTTTGCTTGGCGTCGCTCTCTGTCCTTCTGTTCCTTTTCTAGAAGTTTAAGGTTCTTTCCCATATTTTCTTGTTCCCGAAAATATGTAATCACAAGGTATTTTCCACTGAATATTTCTTCTAATGTTCGAACATTCAAGGCCGATTTTGGCTCAAAAACTGTTCGAAAAAATAGAAGAAATACGGTACAGTAATACCGACTGGTGAATGGTTACTCACATAACATGTGTTATTGAACTACTTGAATGTCCAATGCTGTTTGTCCATGTTGTATATACATGTATATAGATATGTCTCTATTATTATGATGTTCTCATATTATTGTACATATAATATCACGTGTTAATAGAAGAAGAATAAATACATTAACACATTGAATTCTGTTAATTGTTGAATTGGCCTGTTTACTGAAGTTTGAAGTGAATGTTTTAATAATTCACTTGAGAAGGGTCCAAACACAGGTGTATTCAATTGACAGAAAAATACAAGTGAATAAAAATCATTCACGGGTGTTTTTCTTACAATTTCAAGATACCATGTACAGCAAATGAACTAGAGATATGCCTCATTACATTAGACTAGCTAGAATGCATTGGCTACTGCCTACTCCATATAACACATGATCTGATGTAGTGGCGCAGCAAGATATGTATGTGTCGTTTTTGCGCAGATTTCAAACAAAAATCGAGAGTTGCATCACAGGAGATGAGCTGATGCTGGAATCTGAATACTTAGTCTATGATTAGTCTACATAATTCGTCGCACACATGTTACCCCGTGTCACACCTTTGCGTTTCATGTTGCATGTGTAGGGATTATAGAAGAGGCAGTTTGACGAGTGTCAGTGTCATCTAGCTAGTCTAATCTAAAGATACACACTTGTGATTCATTTGGTCCTATGCATTAACATTGGAGTATCAGACATCCCAACTCTTCCACATTAGATGTCATTCTGACATTCACATACATGTATTTATGCCATTCAACTCATTTATGACATGCGGTTTTCTCAATAAAAAAGCTGTCCTGCAAGAGCATTTTTCGAGCTTTATCAGAAAAGGTTGGAAATTCATATTGCTGCCAGAATTCATTTATATCACTGAAGAAATACATCAATAAAGCTCATTTTTATACGCCCGCCAAAAAGGCGGACGTATTATGTGATGGCGGTTTCCGTCCGTCTGTCCGTCCGTCCGTCCGTCTGTCCGTCCCCCGTGTCCGGTCTATATCTGGAACAGTTTTTTATTTACAGTTCCAATTTTTAGTGAGTGGATACCCTACGGGGAGACGACGCGTCGCGTACAAAAATGAAGGTCACAGTCAAAGGTCACTGGCCTGAAAAACAGGAAATCAGTGACGTGTTCGATCTATATCTCGGGATGTTTTCTATTCACAGTTGCAATTTTTTGTGAATGGATACATCAGGTGGAAACGATGTGTCGCATACCGAAATTCAGGTCGAGGTCAGAGGTCAAAGGTCACTGTTGCCTAAAATCAGGAAATCATTGATCATTGATAGTTTTCTATCTCCAGTTCTAATTTTTGGCGAGTGGATGCCTTAGGGGGAAACGATGTGTTGCATGCCAAATGTAGGTCGAGGTCAGAGGTCAAAGGTCAGTGTGAATGAAAAATCAGGAAATCATTATAAATTTCTAATTTTTTGGGAGTGGATTCAATAGGGGGAAATGAAGTGTTGCATATCAAAATATAGGTCAAGGTCAAAGGTCATTGTGACCCAAAAATCAGGAAATTATTATAAATAACATTTTTTTTGTGTCAGTAGATACATTAGGGGGACTCAATGTGTCACATATTAAAATGTAAGTCAAGGTCAAATGTCAAGGTCACTGTGACCCCAAAATCATGAAATTGTTAAAAATCATGATTTATTTAGTCCATTGAGAAATTACGGGTAGCCGTTTTGTCATGTACCAAAATTAAGATCCAGGTCAATATAGTCAAGATCACTGTGACACCAGAATCAAGGTCAAAGGTTATTGTGACCTAAAAATCAGAAATTCATAAATAATTACTAATTTTTGGTGAGTGGATTCAATAAGGGCAAATGAAGTGTCGCATACCAAAAATTAGGTCAAGATCAAAGGTCATGGTGACCCCAAAATCAGTAAATTATTAAAAATAACATCTTTTTTTGTATCAGTAGATACATTATAACATCTTTTTTGGTATCCGTAGTTACATTAGGGGGACACGATGTGTCACATACCAAAATGTAGGTCAAGATCACTGTGACCCCAAAATCGTGAAATTGTTAAAAATCTTGATTTTTTTGTGTCCATTGAGAAATTACGGGGAGATGGTTTGTCATGTACCAAAATTTAGGTCAAGGTCAATAGTCAAGGTCACTGTGACTCCAGAATCAAGAAATCTTTGAAAATTACTTTTTTTGTGTCAGTAGATACATTACGGGGACATGTGTCACGTACCAAAATGTAGGTCAAGGCCGAACATCAAGGCCACGGTGACCCCTAAAATCATGAAATTCATAAAAATCATGATTTTTTTGTGTCCATTGATACATTGACGGAAGACGATGTGTCATGCACCAAAGTTTAGGTCAAGGTCAAAGGTCAAGGTCACTGTGACCCCAAAATCAGGAAATCATTAAGTCACATTTTCATATGCCTGTCGAAGACGAGGTCATGTAATGCGATGTTGCATTCTGTCCATTCATCCATTAACATTTGTTGTCCATGTGATATCTCTAGTTTCAAGGTATGGAATGGTACCAAATACCTTACTCGCATGGCGAAGAGGAGCCATACATCAGTTTGTCAAATGTCAAGGTCACAGTCCCCCAGAACTGAATCAAGTTTAGCTTCAAGTTAGGTTGGAATATTCAGAGTTCTCTCACCTACATGTATATGGCATTTGTCCTGTGGAGTTGTCTCCCGTGTTTGAAACCGCTACATTTAGTTAAACTGTTGTGAAATAAAAACCATACATTTACTAATTTAACATGGAGAGGGGTCATTTATGAACTTGATACCTTTTTATCAACTCCAGAACAAAGGTTTACTTCATCACTTTCTTCTTCCTTCATGAAAAATTCTCTCGTCTGAAAGAAATCCATTTGCAGGAAAAGTACTATTTTCTTGTGTTTGACTATTGTCGATTTCATTGTGGGATATGTGAGCTCACGGTTCTTGCTCCAAAGCCACCTAGTTTCCAAGAGTTAAGCTTATTTTAGTTTATCATTCAATGTTACATTCTCAGAAGCGCAAAATTGTAGACCTTTTTCTGAATTGCTAGCTACCAATTGGAATCAAGGCGATTAAACAACCTTGAAATTTGGACCAATGTAATTCCAGATATACGGGCGTATATTGAAGCCCTTTGGGCTCTTGTTGTTGATAAATTCTTCAATAGACCATCACAAAAATTATGGATGTAAGTTGGGTCAATTTTGTAATGAATGCTTAGTATTATGTAGGTTTGCACTGTCCTCCTTATTACTCGTTTTGATGATTTCACCCAGAGTTATGGCCCTTTATCATTCATATAAGTATATGCTTGTGTGGACCATGGAAGATACTTAGTATCTTGCAGATGTGCACTTTTGGGATTTTTACCCATTTCAATGATTTTCCCAGAGTTACGTCCCTTTTATCATCAACATCAATATATGCTTCTCCGGTTCATATCTCTGGTACAATTTCAAAACTTACATGGAAAATACTTAGTATCTTGCAAATGTGCACCGTTGGATGTTTCAACTATTTCAATGATTTTCCCCAGAGTTACGGCCGTTTATCGTCAACATCAATATATGCTTGTCCAGCCCATTCTTGGTTGCTATTTAAGGGATGACTTGGACACTTACATCAAAGATAATCACCTTGCCGATGTGCACTGTCAGTGTGATTTTTCTACACATTTCAATGCTTTTTGACAAGTTATAGCTCATTATCAACATCAATATAGACTCGAGTACATTTAGTCCGGGCTGTATCTCCCTTATTAATTTTTTACCCCAGAGCCTTGAGAGGGAGGGGGGCATCTGTGCTGTGTTTTTAATATGGTACCATATTTTGGCTTTGTTCTTATTCCTACGGAATAGGCTCTCATTTGCAAATTGTCCGGTAGTCATTGAGTCCATCCGAATCCTTTCATCAGCAAAATAAGGAGAACCGTTGACATTAGAACCTTGATTTTTTGGCATGAACGTGCCTTAGGGGACTGTTACCAGCAAATTCTAAGCTGACCTACTTTTGATGAAAATTTGACCTATTTAGGTGACCTAAAACATTTTGCCTGAAAATCATTCATCTAGGTGTCCTGTAACATTACGCTTGGACCCCCAAGTCATCTTCCTCCTACAACTTCGTAGGTCCTGTGATGTTAGTCACTCTACTCATGTGTATACTGGGTCATACAATTATTCACAAACAACAACAATGATGAGTCAAAGGTTCAGTGACAATTCAGAACTTCATAGAAATCCTTACTGGTAGATGAAAAATGCAGTTTCACCAATTCTTCAGTGCGAGCGTATGTTATACCTCATTTTGATCAACCTGTAGTGGTGTTCTGCTCCAATGAGCCGTTGACTGTTAACAATTATTTAGATAGACCAGATAGATATGCTTAAGATTCAAACCGCACTTATCTGAAACCTAATATTCCTACGAAGTAGGCTCTGCTGGTTGTCAGTGAGTGAGCGAGTCCATCCGAATCCTTTCTCCGGCAAAATAAGGAGATCCGTTGACATTAGAACCTTGATTTTGGCATGAACGTGCATTAGGGGACTGTTACCAGCAAGTTCTGTGCTGACCTACTTAGGTGACCTAGTAACCGCTAAATTTTTAGAGGATTTCAGGTTATCTCTAATATAGATAGAGGGCTCCCAAGTCATCTCTCGACCGTCTCCCGTAGAGGGCCCCCAAGTCATCTCTCGACCGTCTCCCGTAGAGGGCCCCCAAGTCATCTCTCGAGTACACAATTAAATCAAATCAAACTCTTCCTCGTAGGTCCTATGACGTTAGTGACACTGCCATGTTTTAGTATGTGTTGCAAAATGTAGTTTCCTAACACATACTGTATTTTCAGAATTTTATTGTTTGTATATCAAAAGATATCAGCAATAAACCTAAAATCAGTCCCATTCAATCGTGGATCAAATTTCAATGGCAAATCTCGGCAAGGGAGGCCAACCGTGCTTCTCTATGACATTGGAAAATGAAATCACATTCTTGTCCAAGAGAGGGATATTATGGGGGGATGTAGCCAAGTTGACATGGCTTCATTCGTTCCTACACTACGCCATGATTCCTCTCAATGAACTCCGGGATCACATGGCTGCATGGGTCGTTTGGCTCTATCCGGCAATAAAACAACCCCTCCCAACTCTGTCTATTAGTTTTATCGAGTTCGGCTAAGAGTTTGATTGCTGTGAAGAGCTCATCAGTCTGTGATCAGTCTTCAAACATCAACGGCTGGTTGAATTTCTCCTCCATTATATTCGTACGTGTCACGTGATCGTATCGTACGGATCTCATTACCCGTACGAAGGTAATGCCAAAAATTCAACCGGCTGTTGATGTTTGAAGACTGATCACAGACGGATGAGCTCTTCATGGCAATCAAATTCTTAGCCGAACTCGATAAAACTAATAGACAGAGAGTTGAGAGGGGTTGTTTTATTGCCGGATAGAGCCGGACGACCCATGGAGCCGTGTGATCCCAGAGTGTACATGTAAGTTCATTGAGAGTAATCACAGCGTAGTGTAGGAACGAACGAAGCCATATGTCAACTTGGCTAAGGGGAATGGGGAATGGGAGAATTATATGTCGGGGGATGCCCTACAATCGTTTATATAATCTCCTGAACACTGGAATTATTAAACGAATCGTGGTCACTTCGCTATTAGCAGGTATCGAGATGCTTTATTTTACTAAGTTCTGGCTTGTTCTGTCGCTGACACAGGGCTAAGTAGCACTGCTTTGTCAGATATTTTGGAAAATTTAAAATTTAATTTTTTTAAATTTTAATTTTTTTTAATTTTAAAATTTTTATTTTTTTTGGAACATCTTTGAAACACTAAATTATTAGGCCTATATAGCTTACTATAATACTCATACATGGTCATATTTTAAAGCACGAGCCGTGTTTGCCAAGCATGGAAAATTACACTAGTGTTCCATGCTTGGCAAGCTTGGCGCGCCCGTGTTTGCCAAGCATGGAAAATTTAAAGATGTTCAAAAAAAATGAAAATTTTAAAATTTAAAAAAATTAAAATCTTAAAATTTAAAAATATTAAATTTTAAATTTTCAAAAAAATCTCGTGACAAAACAGTGCTACTTAGCCCTGTGGTCGCTGACAATGACCGTCTCCCGCCACGTGCTTTTTGTGGGCGTGGCGAGCAACTGTCACATGGCGGATGTTTTTTCCCCCCCGGATAAAGTATCGCGCATGCGCACAGCAAAACACGTGGTTGAGCTTGATGTTGAAGTTCAACAGCACACGCTTTTGTGTATATGCAAAATAATCATAACTTGTTGCGGAAGTTTAACAGTCCAGAGGTGAAGAAGAATCTTACATTTTGGTATTTTATAATCTTCCATTTGTCGCAATTTCAAACGTTTGCTTATTCCGTTAGAAGTGGCCGATGGTGACAATGTTGGATTCTGGGGTCTCTGTAATGGTGTTCAGACACATTTTTCCACCTGGACATAATTTTGAACTCCACTGGCAGAAATTTCACTCTTCCGTCTAACTAAGCAAGGCCTTTGGCCTCGAAATGAGCGCTTGTATTCTACAGCTAGCTGCCCAGTACTTGCTCTGAGGATCAAATGCTGGGATGGAACATCTCGAAGGTACCTTCTCCAGGCTCTGACACTGCATGTGCACTGTGCACAGACAGGATGGTTACATTGACAATAACAGTGATGTCTAGCACTGTGATATCACTTGTCTTATTGCACCATGTAAGCGTTCTGTCTGTGTCTTGTGTGCTGTCCTCATTTGGATGTAGGGTGTCTAGTTCCATGTTGCTTCAAAGATTTCTTCTTGAAGCAGCAGGAATGCGACTTGCCTGGGTGGGGCTTAGTTGGTTCGTTGTTATATGACTAAAATAATGTTGAAAGCAACGTTAAATACTATTCACTCGCTCACTAAGTGTTGTTTTAGTCTAGAGTGAGTGAGTGAGTGAATATGATTTAACGTCGCATTCAACTATATTTCAGTCATATCACGACGTTGGGTCCTAGTTTCCTTTTCACACACGGGAACCACACGGGTGGGGTCCTATTACTTTTCACACGTCTAGAGCTCCATGTATGCATATATGCTGACACCAAATCTGAACAAATATAAACAATTCAAATTTGAAGCATTTTCATTTTGTGGTGAACTCGATTGACATGCTTGTTCATTTCAAACTGACTGCACTGCGTTGGCGACTTGCTTACGCCCGCCATGTCACCTCGCACCTCCATACCCAGTACTCCCAAGGCCTGCAGACATTTTTCCACCATGCCCACATGGACATTTCCCCATCTCTATAGTTCGATGCAGTGTCTAACATGAAAATGGTTCTTGCAGACGTTTTTGTTAAAAAATAAATATTTTCACAACTTAATTTTCTTTATCGTACAATAATGGCAAATAAACTCTCTGTGCAATGAAGTATATTTTTAGTTATTTTCTAACCTTTTACCATGAAAACGCATTCAATGGTGGTTTCCTGCATTGCTGAATTGGAAAAAAACATATGTATAATAAAGTAACCTAGACACATTGTGTAGATGTAACCGATATAATTCGTATGACATGTATGAGCAATGGGATGTTGATAAATTCTTGTAATGGAAAGATCATTTGGAATTTGCAGAAGTAGATCCATCTACATTCGTAATTTAAACGTATAGATGGCCTAGCGAAAAAGCTGCTTGGAGGGATGTTCTTGGCTTAGTGGAAAAAATGGTTTATTTCACATAGAAACATCGTGTCGAAGGTAGTTATTATCCTCAAGTTACTGTTGTTAATTCCTAACTGTCGCTAATGCTGTCAGTGAATGATCTGTTTCAGCCTTGTGCCATTGCAAAACTTATCTCAGATCAACAATGACTCGCATCTAAATCACTGCTTGTTTTTGCACATACACAAAGTGAATTCTGACCCTATCGACCTGATCATGCTGATGGAACTTGCCAAGAAGTAGTTCGTAAACATGGAGAACAGGCTACCAATCTTTGGTCGTTTTCAGGAATATTAGGCACTTCCACAGTTGCCTGACTTGTGGGATATTGGATGGTAGATGTCTATGTATATTTTCCATAAATTATTAAAATTGATACAAAAAATAATTCAGATATTGTTTTGGCCATGGGGTATTGTCGTCGTCTTGTACGTCCATCTGTCCGTACGTCCGTACATGAGCGAGATAGCCGGAAAACGGTTCCACTGATGAATTCCAAATTTGGTATGCTTATTTACCAAGTCAAGGACCAGAAGCCTATTGAATTGGGACCTGCTTGGGTGAAAACCTTGGCGGCCATCTTTAATTTTCTGCAAAATGGATAAAGATCCATATCTCGGAAACCGTTCAACTGTTCAATACGAAAGTTGGTATGCATCATCGATACATCAAGCAACTTTCAATGAATTACCAAACTGACTTTTCTGATTAGCTGGAAACCCTGGAGGCCATCTTTAATTTATGCGAAATCGATAATTATACATATCTCTGTTATCATTCAATTGTTTTATATGAAAGTTGGTATACATCATCGATACATCCAGATACTTTAAATCGGGACCTGATTTACCGAAAAACCTTGCCGGCCATCTTTAATTTATGCAAATACATGTACAAAACATGCTGGATACTATTATGGTATACATTTCAGTTAACCCACGAACACTAATCATACCCTGATTTCAGATAATCAGGCATGATATGTACGGTAATTAGTGACAGATAGATACCTAAAGCTTCATTATTTAAGCAGACTGATAATTAATTGTCCATCCCAGTCATTTGATATAAGAGAAAGTCATTGAAATTGTAAAATAACATCAAACACTTTTATAAAACTTCATAGTATATTTGCAAAATAAATCTAGAAGTTGATGACATCCAATAATATGTACTGACTAAAATAAACCTAGTTTATTTTAAATTTGGAACACCATTAAACCATATCTTCATACTGTAAACATGGGTTCAAATAGGAACTAAAACAGATGCTCAGTTGAGCTCACACCCTGCAGTTTTAAACATAGGCTATAACACATGGCCAGTAGAGCCCCAATAATCAGCTATGAGGCACAAGCTGATGGATCAGATTTCTTCAGGCAATCTGTAACTTAAACCCTCTGTAGTGCTGGTATGGTACTGTACTTAAACCTCCCACTCAATTTTGAAAACTAAATTCAGACAAATAAAGATCTAAATGGATACAGGACTCTTAAAAAGTATGCCTGTCACATCTGGTTTCTCTGAGTGGGCGGTAATCTTGGCGGCCATCTTTATTTTATGCAAAATCTTTAATGATGTTTATCTCTGATACCATTTAAATGTTCTATATTAAATTTGGTTTACAGCATTGATGTATGAAGAGACTTGCATTATTAAATGAATAATCACATCAGTTCCTCTGAGTTAATGATCTTTATCTCTGATACTGTTCAAATGCTCAATGTAAAATTTGGTATACATCATCGATGTATCAAGAGATTTATGCAAGGAATACCTGTTTCTCTGATTGGATGGTAACCTTAGGGGCCATTTCTAATAGCAAAATTTTTGAGATCTGGCGTTAGCCAGAGGCTCCTTAGAATGCTGTAGGAAAATGGACAAAAGTGCAAACCGACTCAGGGGATAGCCTTACGCTGCGTGAAAGTAGTTCCACAGAGATGAGTTTTGGGGATCCTTAGTGGTTGAAAGGCTTTTGTATGTCTGTATTTAGTCACTAATAGTCACTTGGCATATATTTGATCCTTTATCTGCATTAAATATTACTCTGTTCATTGTTTTCCCACAAAATATGAGATTAATATGCTCTAAAGTATGACAGACTGGTATCGTCACTTTACCAAAGCTTGGACTCTGCTGAGAAAATTATACAGTTTAGCTGGTTAGGTGTATATGTGAGAGATGCTCTACCATAGAGTGTAGGGGCTGTACAAACATACTTCTGCTTCGAGAAGAGAATGTCAGGCCAAAACTAGGTCATCATGTTAGGAGAGCATTAAAACTTGAATCTGTGTCTGTGAAGGCCAGCATTTGCTTGACCAAGGATTAAGTCTATCGTCATAGTGATAAATTATCTGCTGTGCAGATTTTATTAAAGATATGGCCACAGGTGAAAGACAAAGTAAGGTCTCCAATAATTCGATCATTTAAAAACACACTTTAGAAGCCAATTCCATAAAATATTCTGCCTACATTCAGCTATGATTGTTCAAAACTGTTCACAGTTAGGTTGCTCTACAATATGTGGCCAAAAAAGGTCATCAAGTTTAAAAGTGATTGAATTATTGGAGACCTTACCTTACATATATCTCGACAGTTGAAAATATGTATTTTCACAATATTTATTTCATATATTGTATGTGAGTAGTTGAAATATGTATCTCAACAGTTAAAATATGCATAACAACAGCTCAAATGTTTCCGTAGTAAATCTGTATGCCAAGTGTTGATGTGTTAGCTGACTGAAATATGTATTTCCATAGTAATTCTTTCTTACTTTTGGGGGGCATATGCTCATCCCATTCTATGCAGTGCTGCATCTCCTTAGTGCAAGGTGTCACCTTTATATTAACATGGTTAAGACTAAGTACCATTATTGATAAGTCAAATGTGATATTCGGGTAATCCACTTCTGTTTTGGCGAATGCTGTGATAGTATGAGTAGTCATTTTCTTATCACTGGCTAAATATACGTTACAGCCAAGTATCGTCCATCGCTGAAGGAAAATACAACCCAAACTACCGATATACTTTGATTTTGTTCGTTCTGTTTGAAGTTGTGTTACGTTTAACTTATGTAAATACTGCCTTGTACATGTAGAATCCTGTGCAAGAAACTCTGACACATGCATGATGCGCACGGGCATCGCGGCTCGTGCCTCTTCAGCCAACCAAAATTTGTTATGGTTCGACGTACAACCTGTTATATACTGCTACACATGTATAGCTAAATAAATATAGGTTTCCCCCCAAAATATTTACCCCTGCAAAGTTTGTACCAAATATCACCTTCCCGATGGTGCAAATTAACATAGTTTATGATTTTGCAAAATTATAGCAAAATTCAAGTTTAACATACATGTAGTAGTACAGCAAATCCCTTCTCCATGTTGGTTCACTCACTTGCATTACTGATAGAACATTTATTTACCCCTCATCAGAAAGATAGTTTACCTGGAAAGTTTTATGTAATTGTATTTGTGAAAAATAATGTCAAAATACTTTGAAAGAGCAAAATCAGCTATTTTGGTTGAGTCAAGGTTGGATGAGCACCTACTGTAGTCTTATATTATTGGATGGAAATTAATTGGGTAACACATGGTTAGCGTAACGTGTGCAACTTCCCTCATTATAGGACTGCCTTTCTTTGGGGCCAAAGTTAAAAAGTAGTTTGTTTGCGGTAACGCGACCGACCCGCTGAAAATGTGAGCGACCCAAATGTTTTTTTCAGATTTTTTTTTTTTTTTCTAAAGTAAAATCACGAAAAAATTATTCCCATCGTTGTTGTTGTTCTCTTCCCATTGATGATCGTGCACGCCACAAACACCACCATAACGACAACATACATTCTCCATACAGTAATTTTGATTTGTAGTGACAAGTTATATGCAGAAGGATCGCATCTCATTCCCACAGCCGCGCACTGAAGTTCCTCCTGCAGCTATAGGATATGAAGTGGCCATATTTAGGAACGCGCGAAGTCCCATAGGAACAAGGTTTGCCACAAACCAGTTCTGTATAGATCTGTTTAGTCCCGCCATCTTTTAAGCATAATGTGAAGGATTAGCAGACAACCCATTTTGCTGTGATTCACGTAAATTAAATCTTCATTCTCTACCGTACATTTGTCTGCAGGATTATCTGTCAATTCAGCCAGCTGTCCATGTCATCGCTGATAATTCGTCGGTCCGCCAACACATAGGATTGCCTCCCGGAAAAAATATGTGACTAGTCTGCAGCTCATGACATGTGCTGTCGACTTCAAATTTTGACATGTTTCAGACGGACACCGTGAACAGGAGTTCTGTTCAACATATTAGAAGGAACTTGAAACATTGCTTTGTGGTATGAGCGAGTCGATCTGCATATCATGATATCATTGAAAGCAAACAAGGAGAAAAAATTATTTGGGAATTTTAATCGATAAACAAAAAAATAATAAAAAAAAATTAAAATGCGACCGACCGACCAAACTATTTTTTTGATTTTGGCCTGGTATGTTCAACTTCGTTATGTCGGTACCTTTTAAGAAGGGCCGTTCGCGCCATAAATCCAAACGTTTAATAACTTTAAACGATTAACTTGCACCAACCAATCATATGTCATGAATTGACATTTGGAAGACGTTTCCTGTCCAAAAGCAAACGTTTGCTGTTGTAACGTCCAATACTTTAGACATTTCCTGTCAAACGGCAAACGTTTCCAGTAGTAATATTCAAGACTTTTAAATGTTTCTGGT
>JAVTVY010001425.1:0-32480 GCA_036873755.1 Hanleya hanleyi
CCAGCATTTGCTGTAGGGTAGGACTAAGTTCGACACTCACGTTGGGGCTGAGCGTGAGATTGGCCTTGTCGTTGTGTGCGTTGTAATCGAAGTCCACATGATTTTTGAAGGGGAAAGATTTGATGGGTTTTGAAGTATTCGTGACGTCTCGTAGAGACTTATAATGCATCAGACTTCTCAGTCCACCCATGAACTCCTTGGGGGTATCGTATTGACCTTCGGGTAGTTTGAGTCGAGTTTCGTGTCCTTCGTAGGTCACCTCGTACCATACTTCATTGGCTCGCACGTTGTACCACGAGAAAGGGTATTGGATATCCACGAGTCCACATTCCCAGCGTCCAGGTAAATGCAACGGTTGTGGTAACTGGGTCACGTACTTGGTCAAGGTGTTGTCAGGAAACACATCAGCCGAGCTGTTACTGGGTAGGGAGAGGTAAAACATGATGACTGAGCTGTCCTGCTGCTGCTGTTGGTTTTAATACTTCTCCCAGCCCTTGGGCGCTAATCGTCGTGATGGTCGCGGTGACTTAGCTCTTGGTGGTTGCAGGGGGTGGCGTGGTAAAAGGGGTGAAAACGTAGGTGCCCGCCGTGGTGTTGATTTGGGTGGTGACTCCGGTTCCCGAGGTTCTGGTGGTGTACTCACATTCTGCATAAAGGCCCAGCGCTCGGGGTTCCCCACCAATTCCTGTGGTACATGCATGTCTCACACAAAAATAGATCACCAGCTAGCGTGCTATAAAAGGGAAGCGGCCTGGCCGTTTCATCAGACACTCTGTCAACCACCAAGATGTTCACTTGCACAACTTGCCAGAAGCAGTTTACTCGTCTAGATAATTTACGACGCCACGAGACCTCCACCCACAACGATGGACTGTATACTTGTATAACCTGCGCACGGTCATTTAATCGGGAAGATGCTTTACTGCGCCACGAACGTTCATTCCACGAGGACGCGACGGAACAATGCAAGGATTGTGGTCAACTCTTCAAACGACGCAGTCAGTTAAAACGGCATCAGCGTTTGATCCATGGTCCGTCACCACGGTTTTGGCGACAACTTCCTACTGAAGAGGAGCCGCGGAAGGTCAGACCCACTGAAGATAAGCCCGGGAAGACGAACGCCACTGGTGATGCGATGACGGAGAGCCCGCCTATACCCACAGTTGGGAAGAGCCTGGATTTCCGGCCGGACCCCACCGTTACGGTTTCGAGTCATACGTCATACATCGAACATTATCTGGACGAGCCCATAAATGTTCCTAGCGATCTCTTACCCGAAGATCATCCAGAGAGTGACATCTCTCGGCGCCATTGGTCCATGACACGGCACTGTTTCCACCGTCATCGCCCTATCTACAATTTCCCACTGACCAACCTCACCCGTCTACGCAGCTACGTGGAAACCATCTTCAATGACCAACCTACGGCCTTCACATTAAATGTAGCATTTGGGTACATCTTATGCCATAAGATGACGGGTGAATTGCGCTATTTCCATTCCAGTGCCATCAACCCAGTGTACGACCAACCGTTTACCATCATTAACCGGAGGTCACTAGAGATGATGCTGGACCAAGTGGAACAATTGGATGTCTTGGGATGGGCCCAACAACAACGACCCAACACCAAGTGGGCAGTGAAGAGGGTGACCAATGTTACGTTTTTCCTTACCAAGCAGATCCACCACTGCCATCGGTTGAATGCGTCACTCGTGCACTGATGAATACCATAACATGCCGTACATACTCTCTATGTCTACATGCTGATCATTGACTTGAGCTCAGTAAACACTTGTACCTAATGTGACGGTGCCTTAAATAATAAAACATGGTGTTTGATATTTCAATTTGTTTTGCTGTGAACATACTAAACATACCCAGGGCGGCTCTCCCAGCCTGGGTATGATGTAACATTGGGGATAATAAACTGTATGAACATTGCTGAACTTGTTGTTATTCACATCACCCCATTGACTTGATAGGCAGATCCCAATAAGCCCGGGGACCGATATTAGCCCTTTTGGCTAGAGGTGATAGGGGTTTTCCCCTAGTTTAGAACTGATTGTGCTAAAAATAGATCAACAGCTAGCTTGCTATAAAAAGGAAACGGCCTGGCCGTTTCATCAGACACTCTGTCAACCACCAAGATGTTCACTTGTACTACGTGCTCGAAATCATTCACTCGCCGGCACGACTTGCGCCGCCATGAGGCTACCAAGCACGATGGAACCGCCCGGTATAGCTGTACGATATGTAGGCCTACACTGTCGTTTCAGCGCCCAGATCATTTACAGCGCCATGAACGTTCAATTCATGGGCCATCCAAGCGTCCATGCGAAGAATGTGGTCAACTCTTCAAACGACTCAGTCAGTTAAAACGGCATGAGCGTTTGATTCATGGTCCGTCACCACGGCATGAGGGACAACTTTCCACTAAAGAGGCACCCAGGAGGGACAGATCCACTGAAGATGAACCCGGGGAGGAGAATGCCACTGGTGATGCGATCACGGAGAGCCCGCCTATACCCACAGCTCAGAAGAGCCTAGATATCCAGCCGGTCCCTAGCATCACTGTTTCCAGTCACACGCCTGACAACAACGAACATTTTCTGGAAGATGCGGTGGATGTTCCCAGCGATCTCTTACCCGAAGATCATCCAGTGAGTGAGATGTATCGACGCCATTGGTCCATGATCCGACACTGCTTCCACCGTCATCGCCCTATATTGAACTTGTACAATTTCCGACTGACCGACCTCGCCCGTCTACGCAGCTACGTGGAAGCCATCTTCAATGACCAACCTACGTCCTTCACATTAAATGTAGCATTTGGGTACATCTTATGCCATAAGATGATGCGTGAATTGTGCTATTTCTATTCCAGTGCCATCAACCCAGTGTACGACCATCCTTTCACAATCACCAATCGGGCGTCGCTAGAGACGATGCTGACCCAACTGGACACTGTGGATCCCTTAGAATGGGCCTATGAACAGCGTCCCAACACCAAGTGGATAGTGGAGAGGGTCACCAATGTTACGTTCTTCGTGGTTAAACTGACCCACCACCCCCATCGGATGAAAGTATTCACCCATGCACTGATAGATACTCAGAATGCGCAAACAACTATCTGAGGATATGTTTCCTCAACGGTATCCTGGCCTGTCCGATGACGATTAGAACAAACGGTTCAGAGCGAACATGGCCGAAGATGGAACTTTCTGAAATGGCGACTTCTGATTGGACAAGAGTAGCCGAGAATACATCTAACGGACAGGAACGAATATGACAGATGCAAATGGTGGCCTCTGATTGGACAAGAATATTCTTGAATTGTAAATATACCCAACGCGGCTCCCCCAACGTGGGTATGATGTAACATTGGGGAGAATAAACTATATGAAAAAAAACTTCTTGTTGTTGTTGTTCTCTCATGTGTGATCCTTGTTGTTGTTGCTGTTGTTGTTCTCTGTCCGGTCTATATCATGGTGTTATGTTAGAGTGTTAAGGTGTAACGACGGGCGTCGACGGGCGTCACTGCATTTCGAAGAATTAGTGACAATTCCATGGAATATCAGAGCTTCTGAGCTATTTCACCTGGGCGTTGAAGCATTCAGAATGGCGTTGGTGGGCGTTGCTACAAGATGACACCTCACACGACGCATTCGCACCGCGGATGGTCCATCTCTACACCAAGTAACAACCTTCACTGCTAAAAAATGCTCACTTTCGCTAATACTCGTACTGATGACGTCACCAATGACGTCACAGATGCTGTGGCTATCCCTCAAATCGAGGTCTGCACGCCGAGAGCTACAAGATGACACCTCCCATGACGCATTCGGACCAAGGATGGTCCATCTCTACACCAAATACCATCCTTCACTGCCCCAAAATGCTCACTTTCGCTACTACTCCTACTGATGACGTCACCAATGACGTCACAGATGCTGTGGACAGCCCTCAAATCGAGGTCTGCACGCCGAAAACTACAAGATGACACCCCACACGACGCATTCGGACTGAGGATGAAGCATCCCTACCCCAAATACCTTCCTTCACTGCCCCAAAATGCACACTTTCGCTACTACTCGTACTGATGACGTCACCAATGACGTCACAGATGCTGTGAACAGCCCCCAAATCGGGGTCTACACCCCGAGAGCTACAAAATGACACCTCCCAGGACGCATTCGAACCGTGAATAGCCCATCTCTACACCAAATACCTTCCTTTCACTGCCCCAAAATACCCACTTTACTTACTACTCGTACTGATGACGTCACCGATGACGTCACAGGTGACATGAACAGCCCTCAAATCGGGGTCTACACCCCGAGAGCTACAAGATGACACCTTCCAGGACGCATTCGAACCGTGAATAGCCCATCTCGACCCTAAATACCTTCATATACTGCCCCAAAATGGCCACTTTACTTACTACAACCAAATGCGCATGCGCAGATTAACGCGACTTGCACTTAAAAACACACCATTCTGACTCTAACCTACACAAGCTTCACTTTGACACCTTCCACGAACCATTCGGACCCATAGCGGTCCATCTCTACCCCAAACACACACCCACATACTCCCCAAAATGCCTGATTTCTCTACTACGGCCAGACTGCGCATGCGCATTTTGACGCGACATGCATTTAAAAACACGCCATTCTGACTCTACCCCACACAAGCTTCACATTGATACCTCACACGACCCATTCGAACCGTGAATAGCCCATCTCTAACCCAAACACACACCCACATACCCCCCAAAATGCCTACTTTCTATACTACGGGCCAGCCTGCGCATGCGCAGACTATTGAACACGGACAAACCATTAGTGTAGTCAAGTGCTCCTCCACGAGAGCTTCAAAATAAGACCTCACTCGACCCCATTGGACCATTAGTGACTCACCTAGACTCCAACATGTCCACCCCGTATGGCCCTATACACCCATAGCCATGCAGTATAGGCCTATGGGCCTACCCAGGCCTCGGTGACTTTTTTCAAAAATTTCACCGATTCGCTCGGGGACACTTCCTATCATGTTCTAAATGACGAGACTAAGAAAACGAGATCCCACAACCCTACCGCAAATGTATAGAAGTACGTTTCCCAGGAGGACAAACATTGATCCTATACCCCCAGTATGGGACTACATGGGGCTATATCGTCCTTTTTCAAAAATTTCACCGATTCGCTGCGGGACACTTCCTATCATGTTTGTCTTGACGAGACTAAGAAAACGAGACCCCTCAACCTATACCGCAAATGTCGAGAAGTAGGTTTCCCAGGATGGTCCTATACCCCCCATACCCCATATAGGCATTTTCACGTAATTTAGAATAAAGCCCGTGTTTCGTATTTTTTTCAGGAAAATTTTTACATACACCCACCCTGGAACTAGGGGGAGATAACTCTATTGATAGGCAAGCCCCGTTAAGCCCGGCGACCTATATACCCCCCATACCCCATATAGGCATTTCCCCGGATTTTTCGATAAAGTCCGTGTTCCGTTTTTTATTTTTTTTCAGGAAAAATTTTACATGCACCCACCCAGCCATCAAATACCCCCTCACCTAGGCTTCACTTTGATACCTCATACAACGCCATTGGACCATTAGGGACTCCCCTCGACACCAAAACGTCTATTTTTATACCCTTGGGCCACCGCGCATGCGCAGAATGCTAATATTTCAACCCCACACCCAGTCCATCAGATGCCCCTTCACGAATGCTTCACTTTGATACCTCACTCGACCCCATCGATCCATTAGGGGCTCCCCTAGCTCCAACACGGCTATTTTCATACCCTTGGGCCACCGCGCATGCGCAGAATGCCGATAGTTCAACCCCACACCCAGCCCATCAGATGCCCCCTCACGAATGCTTCACTTTGATACCTCACTCGACCCCATTGGTCCATTAGGGCTCCCCTAGCTCCAAAACGTCTATTTCCATACCCTTCGGCCACCGCGCATGCGCAGAATGCCGATAGTTCAACCCCACACCCAGCCCATTAGATGCCCCTTCACATAAGCTTCACTTTGATACCTCACTCGACCCCATCGGACCATTTTATCTAGGGACTACTTTTTCTCCGCGGAAGCTTTTTTCCCGAGACCGAATCACCGCCAAAACCGCTGCCAAACCGCATCACCGCGGATGAATACATCCTGAATACATCCCCTGCAGCAATTGGAACTCTCCTGTGGTGGAGGTAGCTTTTGGTGATTCTGCCGGAACTATACTGCACTTGACCTCTCCTCCACGTTTCCTCCACATCATCTGCGCGAAAACACCTGCGCACTCGTCAAAAGGGGCTCTGTAATGCCGTTTATATACTACTAAGTTCTCTTCAACAGAAAATGATGATGTAAGTTACGATAAGTTGAATACTTTTTGAAAATAGCCATTTAAAAATAAAGGCTCATTTTCAATTTTTTTTATTCAAATGTCTTCCCATTACCCTTATATGTGTTGTAATTCACAAGCTACAGATTTACAGTGAGCACATTAAATATTTGGAATACTTAAGAAATGCGCTTTCAACAAATATATACATTACCATAGATATAAGGCATACTTTTATCTGTATAAAGACAAATTCTAGAGGCTGTGTAAAAGCATCTGCAGGAGGGATCAGTACCCTTAAGAAGGGGGAAACCCTAAATGGCTACAATTCCTGAAAATGTAAATGAATACTGCCAAAGTGAAATTTCAAGTTGTTTTCTAAAATGTATTACAATTAACTATTGACCAAAGGCACTTTTTAAGCACATCAAAATACCGACATGGCTTAGAGACAAAAATGAATTAGTCACACAAAATCACATAAACCCTGCCTCTTAAAATCTCTGCATTAGCCGATGACATATTTTGAGCATGAAAGTAGTGTCACTGAAATATTTACAAATTGACACTACAAAGAGTAAAGATTCTGAATTCTTTCTTGTAGTACAAGAACTCTATCTTGTACATTAAGGTGCAGGAATGGTTATTATTGTCTCGCATGCTATTTAGCAGATCTGGTACTTCGCAAATAATTTCTAAAATCAGTGATATTTAGAAAGGGGTGCGCTACTTTGAAGATAATTTCTAGGATTACTGGAAGTTAGCACTTTGACTTGCCTGCTCCCAAAGGAAGTATATTATATAATTAGCACAAATGCTAAATATGGAATATTTTTCCTAAATTGCAGCCAGAAGAAATATTCAATATTTATGATAACTCGCAAACGCAAATTGTTTGACTGCCTCTCCCGAAAGAAAATATATTGTATAATTAGCACAAATGCTAAATATTGAATATTTCTTCTAAATTGCAGCCATGATAAATATTGAATATTTCTTCTAAATCGCAGCTCCAAATTGTCCGACTGCTTCTCCTTAAAGAAAATATATTGTATAATTAGCACAAATGCTATATATTTTCAAACTTGCATGAGCTGGTGAATAAGGCGGTTTAAGGCAGTCCCATGCAGGTACACATTATTTGCTGGCCTGTGCAACTCCTCCGACAATAACAGGGATTATTCTATCGTTCTTCCTGGTTAAACAACGCGCATGCGCTGGTATATAAGGATTTTTAAGACAGTCGCAAGTACTTCTTCATTTGTGGTCTGTGCAACTCCACTCAGACAATAACAGATTATTCTATCGTTCTTCCTGGTTAAACAACGCGCATGTGCTGGTATATAGGCTGTTTAAGACAGTCCCAGGTAAAGCTTGATTGGTGCCTACAGAACGGGCGATATAAAGGCAACCTCACTGATGCAGACAGCTGACATGTATTCAGACTTACTGGCACAACAAACCAATCATTCAACGATGCCCGAAGGTGTTTCGGAGACAATCGGTCTATTGAATATTGTATATATTGTCTTTTCTCCGAAAAGGCTCTTGTGGATATTTAACTGCGAATCTCTTCTATTTAGTATAGATTATAGTGCTAAAAAATTGAATATATTGTCTTATCCCAGACGCCAGCTAGATATTTAACTGCGAATCTCTAATTAGATGATATTTTTAAAATGTTCAATATATTGTCTGTTCTCAGACGTCAGCTACATATTTAAGTGCGAATCTATTCTAATTAGATAATATTATAAAGGTGCTAAATATTGTCCTTTCTCCGACACGGTGTTACAGATATTTTAATGCGAATATCTTCTAATTAGACTAGATTATAAAAGTGCTCAATATTGAATATATTGTCTTCTCTCCGAAAAGGCTCTTGCGGATATTTAACTAAGAATCTCTTCTAAATAATATGGATTATAAAAGGTCTTGAATATAATATCTCTTCGCAGACGCCAGCTACATATTTAAGTGCGAATCTTTTGTAATTATATGAGTGCGAATCTTTTCTAATTATATGATATTATAAAGGTGCTAAATATTGAACATATTGTCTTTCTTCAAACCTCAGATAGATATTTAAATGCGAATCTCTTCTTATTAGATGATATTATAAAGGTGCAAAATATTCAATAGATTGTCCGTCCTCAAACGTCACCTACATATTTAAATGAAAATATATTCTATTTAGATGATATTATGAAGGTGCTAAATATTGAATATATTGTCCTTTCTCCGACACGGTGGTACAGCTATTTTAATGCGAATCTCTTCTAATTAGAGTAGATTATAAAAGTGCTAAATATTGAATATATTGTCTTTTCCCAGACGCCAGCTACATATTTGAGTGCGAGTCTTTAATAATTATATGATATTATAAAGGTGCTAAATATTGAATATATTGTCTTTTCCCAGACGCCAGCTACATATTTGAGTGCGAATCTTTTCTAATTATATGATATTATAAAGGTGCTAAATATGAATATATTGTCTTTTCCCAGACGCCAGATAGATATTTAACTGCGAATCTCATTTAATTAGTATCAAAGTGCTAAATATTCAATATATTGTCTGTTCTCAAACGTCACCTACATATTTAAATGCGAATATATTCTAATTAGATGATATTATAAAGGTGCTAAATATTGAATATATTGTCCTTTCTCCGACACGGTGTTACAGATATTTTAATGCGAATCTCTTCTAATTAGAATAGATTATAAAAGTGCTAAATATTGAATATATTGTCTTTTCTCTGAAAGGCTCTTGTGGAAATTTAACTGCGAATCTCTTCTATTTAGTATAGATTATAAAAGTGCTAAATATTGAATATATTGTCTTTTCCCAGACGCCAGCTACATATGTAAGTGCGAATCTTTTCTAATTAGATGATATTATAAAGGTGCTAAATATTGAATATATTGTCTTTCTCGGACGCCAGATACATATTTAACTGCGAATCTCTTCTAATTAAATGATATTATCAAAGTGCTAAATATTCAATATATTGTCTGTTCTCAGACGTCAGCTACATAGTTATGTGCGAATCTATTCTAATTAGATAACATTATACGGGTGCTAAATATTGAATATATTGTCCTTTCTCCGAAACGGTATTACAGATATTTTAATGCGAATATATTCTAATTAGACTAGATTATAAAAGTGCTAAATATTGAATATAGATGCTATTAAAGTAACCCACTTTTCTGCCTACTGCAGAGTTTAGCAAAAATATCTGCACAATATTGCCAAGTATGCCATTTAGCACCATGTTAAAGCATAGGACATTTGAAAAGTATCTAAAAAAAGCCAATCCTGCACCTAACTCATCTTGTACTGTGAGCAAGACGCAAAGCCGGTCAACCACTTCAGTATTCGAATATGTATCTCGTTGACCTTTCGTGCCAAGTATTTCACCGCTAGGGTCAAACACAGATACATGAACATGGATGTAGTGTCTATACGCAGCCTAAATACTGATAACTCTCTAACGAAATTTCACTGTATCTGTCTTCCTGTAGACACGTGACTTCCTGTAGACACGTGACTTTCTGTAGCAATGCTATGTGCTGTACCTTCAATGGTGTGAGAATTACCTGGGTAACTCCGATTATTAGTGATATAGTGTGTCATTGTACACTGTAGTTACTAAGTCAACAAATTTCTTATCTATAACAACTTCTCATATTTATGTCTGGTGACGTTTTAATGTCGGTTATCACTGTGACCAATAATAATATACCTGATGTTTGTATATATATATGTCAGTGTGTGTAAATATCCATCTCTGTATTTGTGTGTATGTGTATATGCATGTGTCATAATAAAAAATGAAAAAAATAAAATACTATATACCTACTTATCCCATATCTTCAGTCAAATATGTCACACCACCTGAGTCAGTTATATACTTTGGTCGCATATGTGATAACCATAGCTTTTACCTTATTCAGTGTAATGTTGAACATTTATTACACTTTCTTAGAATGAAGATTGTCAAACAAAATGGTTACTGATATGAGTGTACAGATGGAGGCTGAAAGGGGTCGCTGGGAATAAGAAATAACGTATCTATTATCGAATCTTGTTCAAGTTTATACGTTGCTATCAGGTTTTCCAAAATTACGGAAATCTGATACGATTTGTTTGGATTCGTGATGCACCTCCCGTGAGAGAGAATCGCTAGCTAAACCCCAACATTAAAACAGTAGCGGAAAACGATGCCGACGTACAGACGGGAAAACATACGACCACACAGAATGTACTGAGCGCATAATTTAAAAAAACACACCACAAGAACCAAGTCATCCCTGTGATGATTTGTATCCCAGCCACGATTTTATTGAAGCTGTTCATGTGGAAATGAGATTACCAAATGTCTTCTAGCGCCGGCTTGAGCGGTATTAGATACAAATATTCAAAGCCACAATGTGACCGTCAGTTATCGCACCTTCCGTTTATGCGGTGCACCTCCCATTGATATGGTGCAGCTTCCGTTGGTGTGGTGCAAGTCTCTTTCAAGTTTTTTTACATGTTGATATGCCTGCCATAAGGTCGTCCAGAATACTGGTGTTGGGGTGGGTGCCGTGTGTAGTCTCAATCAACATAAGTATACAATAACAGATTATAAGTGCATGATATTTATTTATTTAAATTGATATAGGCCAGTTACAATATCTTATTATTGTCAAGTTGATTGAATTTTGACTTCGTGTGTTGTATGAACTGTGGTTTAGTTTGTTCTACTTGACGGAAGCAGTTTATGCAACTCAAAGATCCTGAGGTAGCAGTTTGTTAGGCTGAATGAAAACAGCACGGTTAAAAATGTACATGTTAATGGAGTTAAGTAATAGTAGTAGAAGGCTAAATTTGCGACAATTTAGGAGCAGATAACTTTTTTTGGGAGAGTCGCGAGGAGTTATCTCCTTTGATCAGGAGTCGTCACTTCCGGGTCAAAGGTCACGTCCGGGTCAAAAGTCACTTTCGGTGGTGATGCGGTCACTTCCGGTTCAAGCTTCCGCGGACAGAAAGGAGTCGCCCATGCATGTAAATTTCCAGTCACGTCAATTTTAATGTCACTTCACTTGAATCTCCGGGAATGCCCGGGTATCTTTGGCAATGTCTGGGAAACTCCGGCAATTTCGGAAGGGCAACTGACCTTCGAGGTCAGTGATATAGCTTCTAGGTTATAACTCCCATGGATAGCCATAGAGCGAGAGGAGTGGAATCCCCCTGGCCCTAGCGGGAGTCGAACCCACTGCACGCTCCAACGGCAGACAATTTTATCCACCGCCCCACCAGTCAAACCATACTAGGCAAGGTTGAAAATACCTAATATGCATACTTGGGTGAAATATGCAATACACATAACCTATAGGGGCTGTACCATGTTATGAATACGAGTCTATCATCAGTGCGTGTGCTTGTAAGTTTGTGTGTTGGAGGAGGAGGAGGAGAAATTGGAGTGAGTGCGTGAGTGAGTGAGTGAGTGTGATGGTGTGTGTGTGTTTGTGGTGGTGGTGGTGCCGTTGCTGAGCGCCCGTCTTAACGCAGTAACTCCCTAACGTCATATCGTCTTCTTTACCTAGCCCCACAATGTCTTAATGCCATGATGCATACATTTGAGAGAAAAGGCAGACCAAATACGTTCACAAGTGGAGTTTATTCTCCCCAATGTTACATCATACGCTGAGGGAGCCGCCCTGGGTATGTATTTTATGTTCAAAGAATAAAAATTGAAATATCAAACACCATGTTTATTAGCTCAAGCACCGTAACATTAGGTACACGTGTTTACCGAGCTGAATTTGACGAACAGCATATACATGTAGACATATAGAGTATATACGGCATGTTACAGTATCCATCAGTGCTTGTCGTGGGTGCAGTACGTTCATGAGATGGGGTGATCGAACTAATAAAACATATTGTTTGATATTTTAATTTTTATTCTGTGAACATAATAAATATATCCAGGGCGGCTCCCCCAGCGTGGGTATGATGTACTATTGGGGAGAATAAACTATATGATCACTTGTGAATGTGTTGATCTGTCTTTTCTCTCAACTGTCTGCATCATGGCATTAAGACAAGGTATCGACGACGTTAGGGCGTTACTGCGTTAAGACGGGTGCTCAGGAACGCAGCAACCACCACCACCACCACCACCACAGACACAAACCATCACACACCATCACACTCGTTCACTAGTTCACTCACTCACTCAATCACTCACTCTACCCAAATTATCCTCCCCCTGTTCCATCACACACACTCATACACAGACATACTCTAACAGGTCGCCAGAGCGAACATGATCACCTCTCTTCAAACGCGCTACTTTGCACTTCCGAAACTCCCCTTTTTATACTATTCCCCGAGTGCGCAGGCACATATCACTCCCAGTCTGACTCTACTCCACGAGTGCTTCACAAGCACATCTCAAACAACCCACTCGGACCAATATTGATCCATCACGACACCAAAACGTCCATTCCAATATCTTTTTTGCATTGCGCATACGTGCCTTAGCCTCACTTTCACGACACAACCATATAGTGTGATGCTCGCCCACGAATGTTTCAACATGACACCCCATGCGACACATTTGGATCAATATTAGGTCATCTCGACGCCAAAACGTCCATTCCACTGCCCCTTTCCCACAATTTTCTGTCTGCACAGGCGCAGATGGACGATATTTCGACGCCAAAACGTCCATTCCAATGCCCCCATTTCAATGCGAATGCGCTCCATAGCTTTACTTTCACTCCACTCCCATCCAGTCGGATGCTCCTCCACGACTGCTTCACTATGACACTTTCCGCGGCCCGATCGAACCAATAGTGGTCCATCTCGACCCCAAAACAACCTCCACAGGCCTGACTATGTACTAGGCATGCGCAGTCAGAACTTTTCAACGAAATTACCCCAGGACCACGAGACCATTCCCATCCTTGTCTACACGGCCAGACAGAGAAAACAAGGCGCCACACTCCATAGTAATTCCACAGGAAAAAAATGACCACCCCAATACTCTTACTCCAAACATGCATTCCCGGAGATGTCAATTAACGGAAATGGGATCTGAAGGTCTATTAATCAAGGGGGTGGCCTTTGACGCGGACGTGACGTCACCGGATATGCACGGCGATTTTAATATTGAAGTAACTAAAGGGCAAATTCGTACTTATTCAGAAATATTCGAATCAGGGGAGATAACCAGGAATTGGGCCAACAGAGTTATGGCCCACCCAGAGTTGTCTGCCTTGTGTCCAGAGTGTATAGATGGCAGCACAATCGATGTCATACGGGAATTTACCAAAGCAACAGCCGCCATTTTATTTGTTTTGAAATTGCGGAGAGATGCTGGTCACGAAACGCTCGAACCTGGGATAGCATTGATGATAGTCGCGTATTCATAACATGGTACAGCACATATGTTATGTGTATTGAATATTTCACTCAAGTAGGCGTATTTTCAACCTATCCCAGTATGGTCTGACTGGTGGTATAACGGATAACGTGCCTGCCTTTGGAGCGTGCAGTGCGGGTTCGACTCCCTCTCGCCGCATGGCTCTGCATGCGGATTATAACCTAGAAGCTATACCCCTGACCCCGAAGTTGAATTGCCCTCCTGGCATTCCCGGAGATTCCTGGAAATTGCCGAGGATTCCCGGACATTCCCGGAGATGACCGGACATTATATTCCCTGAGATTCTAGTCGAAGCAACATTAACATTGACGTGACTGGGAATTTACATGGATGGGGGAACTCCTTTCTGTCCGCGGAGGCTTGAGCCGGAAGTGACCACATCACCACCAGAGCGAAGTGACCGTTGACCGGAAGTGACCTTTGACCCGGACGTGACCTTTGCCCGGAACTAACGTCACCGGATCAGGGGAGAAACTTTCCGCGGCTCTCCTAAACAAGTGTTATCTGCTCCGAAATGGTCACGAATTTAGCCTTTTACTACTACTGACCTATCGTGTTGTACACAGTCAGCCAACCCATATCACCAGTGACATTCCCACATCAACTCCCGATAAGAACTTTAGTTCTATGGGACAAAAGGCAATCTTCAAATTGACTATTTCTCGTGTAAAAAAAAAAAAGAGAAAACTTTATGAGATAACCAATCATCTCACCTGTGATTTTGGGATCACTTGTAATCTGTTCGACATCCTTACAAGTGACCCCTTTCGTCTGTCCACTTTCTGGGATAGGCAAGGGTTGTGAACTATCGCCGATGTCATCATTGTCTGTCCTGGTGAGAACACTGTCCGATAACTTGTCCGGGGAGTGCGGTAAAGTTTCTGGAGAGTTCGGTAACTTGTCCAGAGAGTCCGGCAACTTGTCTGAGGAACCTGTTTCATCATCTTCATCATCCAGGTCCTGTAACTGGCGATGGATACCCCATGAATTGGATTCATTTAGTGTGTCCCAGACTTCTAATTTGTCGTCTTCATGAGTTGAATTCCTGTCATCTTTCGTGGCATTATTTCTAGTAAGGTCATCGCCATCTTCGTCTGTATCGTTGTGGTTGTGCTCAGGCTCAAACCCGGGATTACTTTCTCCGTCATCTGTATATCCCTTTGTTTCTCTAATTATTTCGATGTCCGTGTTATCGGTACGGTTTAAAACTATGTCCTTATCAGAGTGGCTCATGTTTTGTTCTCAAATTTTACCTGGACTCGCATTAAATCACGACACTCTCGACCTCAGATCGAAGTCCAAATTGGATAAGAATTCTCCGGGCACTCAGGTAGATATAATTCACAATGAGGTTAGGCAAAGACACATTTACATATCTTTAAAGGTGAGAAGACTGATAACGGACAGGTTTGTTTGAGTAGTCTTCGTCCCAGATATCTATTCATTGATGCATCCCAGTTCTGGGCCCTGTTGTTTGTATTGAGTAGGTATTATACGGATCTCCATAATCTCTCATTCGACAGTTCGTGACTTCGTAATATTACAATAATAAACAGAAATATTTAACCATATTATTCACAGATATTCCTCAAACTCACGACACCGTAGTTTCGGTAAATTAGAATACATACCGGTACTGTAGTAAGAAGTAAGAATTCTGAAATATAGCCAATAATAATATCGACATACCTGAACAACACGTGAGTTCCAGTGAACAACCGGTAGCTGTAGCAGACGATCGAGCAAGGCAATAACTGCGGAAAAAATTGTGTTGTTTTAACACAATTTTGTGCTAAATTGGCTTCTACACAAAATGTTTTGTGTTGGCGGAAATGAACATGGTTTTGTGTTAAACTTCATATATCAACACAAAATTGTGTTGAGTTCAGTACAAATTAGTGTTGATTCTAACACAATTTGTGTTATTTTCAACACCATTCTGGTGCTAAAATGGCTTCAACAAAAATTGTTCGCAGTGAAGGCATGAAATGGCTTGAAATCTGATATTGTGTAGCAACATTTTAAATCTTTAATATCTGTAATAATTGACACAGTCAGTTCTTGTGCGGTCGGAGAGCAAGTTCCTTGGCAAACATCATTGAAATATGAGTTTCACGTTGTCTATACTGATAAATATGTAACCATTTCTTACTTTGAAGGCATACCAGGCCACCTGGCAAATGTACCGAAATTGTCCACATCAAGATACACCGACTCCTCAGTCATTGAATTAACAATATATTTCACAACGAGCACAAGGCATATGATCAGTGTGCAAGTAATTGTATGTCAACTTTTGTTTTTGTACAAGTAGTTTGCCAATGTAACCGTCCAAGTAGTTAATGTTTTCACCTTGTTTGTTTTTCTTCTATTATATTTTCTTTTCTCAAACGACATCGAACTGATCATCTTAGCCACAAGAGGTTTTTATCTGGAATTTTAAAACTCCGTACACTTTTTTTTCGATTTTTTTTTTCAATTATTGTTAAACGTTGTCTCGAAAGTTTAAATCCCTGGCCATATGCTGATGGATATTTTCCAAAACACACATTAATTGGCGAGATAATGGAACCGAAAAAGAAAATAAAACAATCATATTCTTTCTAGAAATGTTCAGTTTGTATACCTCTGGCTGAAATTCCTCAGGACAAAAAGATAAATTCGGACACGCTGAAAGTAACTTCAGTGCACTGTGGCGCCCGTTCCGATTTGTTACATAAAAATGTCGATATGAGATGGTTATTATCGAAAAAACACAATTTTTACGAAATCGTGAAGTCCGTGTAATTCTTGACAATTCAGCTTCTCATCTCAACAAAGTTTAAGTAGAAAGATGGAAAGATCGATATAGCTCTCATATTCGAGATTCCCATCTCGAAAAATTGAAAGTAGAATTACGGAAGGCTCTACATCGCTCTCGTATTCGAGCTTTCCACATCGTAAAATTGAAAGTATAGGGGCCTCAAAGCACATTCGAAAGTGGGGGGAGGGGGACGATATAGCAAACTAAGGTCTCTTTTGTTTTGTTTTTGTTTTCGTTTAAGCCCTGGAACAAGCCGCTGGGCATTTATTCATTAATTCTTCTGGCTACGGTTGTACAATGTACCCTTACAATGCCCGCGTAACCTGGGTGTTAGGGTAGAAAATTATATATAAAGATCAGATGTAACATATAACACCATATATTTCTTATTTCAATATATTTGCGGAATACTGAACGAAATATATTATGCATATATACCCCTGTGGGGGGCCTAATCGTGTATTTGCGCCTAATCGTGTCAGCGCCAAATCGTGTAACAAAATTGCGCCTAATAACGTGTTGCGCCTAATCGTGTAGGAAAGTTGCGGTTAATGGTGGAACTGCGCCTAATCGTGTACGAAATTTGCGCTTAATTGTGGAATTGCGCCTAATCGTGTACGGAATATGCGCCTATTTGTGTAAATGCGCCTAATCGTGTAAGGAGGTTGCGACTAATCATGTAACTGCTCCTAATCATTTGAACGATATTGCGCCTAATTTTGCGTTGCGCCTAATCGTGTAGAAAAATTGCTCCTAATTGTGGAACTGCGCCTAATCGTGTAGGAGATTTGCTCCTAATTGTGGAAATGCGTCTATTCGTGTGAGAAATATGCTCCTAATTGTGGAACTGCGCCTAATCGTGGAAATCATTTTGCGCCTAATTATGCGTTGCGCCTAATCGTGTAGAAAATTTGCGTCTAACTGTGGAAATGCGCCTAATTGTGTATAGAAGCTGCGCCTAAACGTGCACAAAGTGACGACATAAGTAGTATGTAAAGGACGGATAACGTCAACTTGACCTTTCGTCATTTTTGGGGAGGTCACGGGGAGATCACGTGATCAAGAGGTCAAGATCACTATAGTTCCGGGACTTCCGGTCACGTATTCCTACGCGGTGATGCGGTCTAGCGATGATGCGATCGCGGGAAAAAGCCTCCGCGGATAGAAAGTAGTCCAAAATACGCGGAGAGCTGGGAGAAATTCTCCGGCAATCGTCGACAATCTTCGGGACATTTTGGGGGCCAGAGGGGCCCCTAGTGGACCAATTGGGTCGAGTGAGGTGTCAAAGTGGAGCGCTCGTCCAGGACGGTGAAGTCATGGGTACGCCGACTTCTGACTTCTGTCGTTCAAGTGTTTCAGAAAGTGATTTGTCATCTGTTACAGAATCGTCAGAAACTGAAAATAGTCTAGGTATATACGACTTTTTAAAGGTACGAAAGGAAAACAACAAAAATCTCATTGCAGCTTATGTAAACATTAACAGCGTACGCCACAAATTTCTTCCCATTGTTGACGTTTTACAACAGAAAGCTGCAGATATTTTTACCATTGCAGAAACAAAGATCGATGATTCCTTTCCTGACAGTCAATTTAAAATTCCCGGTTTTAGAAGACCTTTCAGGAATGATCGAACTGAAACTGGTGGAGGATTAATGACATTTATTAGAAATGAAATACCATGCCGTAGACTACGACATTTAGAACTGAGCAGCGCAGAGAGTCTGTTTATTGAAATCACGGTGAAGCGGGTTACCTGGCTGATTATGTCCATTTACCGACCGCCCAGCTCAAATGTGAACCTATTCTTAGACGAGCTGTCTTCTACAATTGACCGTGTGACAACAACTCACGACCGCTTTATGATCATGGGTGACATGAACATCAACTGGCAGGACACGTCTACTGAATGTCGCCGATTAAAGGATCTATCTGATACCTTTGATTTGCATGACATTGTAAAGAAACCGACATGTTTTAAATCTCCTAATGGAACGTTAATAGACATTGTGCTGGTTCCCAATACCAAATGGTTTAAAGAATGTGGATCGGTGGAGACGGGACTTAGTGATTTCCACCACCTTGTCTATTCTGTATTTAAATGCCAGTCAAACAAGCCGAACCGCAAGACTATAACATACCGGTCATATAAATCGTTTAATGTTGACAACTTCACGTCCCATCTCCACTGGACACCTTTTCAGGTCGGAGAAATATTTGACGATGTTGACGATAGATACTATGTATTTGAACATTTATTCAAAGAAAATTGTGACATACATGCTCCACTGAAAACAAAGGTCATTAAGCCACAAAATCCGGCTCTTAATATACCTGAGGTAAGAAAAGCCATTATGAAGAAGGCACAACTACGAAATCGGTATAATAGGTATCCAACCCCCAAAAATTGGGAAAAATACCGAAAAACAAGAAATCTGGTAACGAAATTATGTAGAAAGTCGACCCGGAAGTACTTCCTCGATAAATGTGATCAGAATCTGGAGAGGACAAATTCGACTTTCTGGTCGACCATCCGTCCATTTTTCGACAACAAGGGACAGTTTGCTGATGATGAAATACACATTCAAGATAATGAGAGACTTATCACGGACACTGCTGAAGTAGCAAATGAACTGAATGACTATTATATAAATTCAGCTGTAAATATGTTCAACAATGGTGGAGAAAATGAACCAGAGCATAACGGATTTCAAAATCACCCTAGTATAGAGAAAATTAATGAAAATGCAAACGCACGTTTTCACTTTAATGATGTAGATGTCAAAGACGTGTGTAAAGTTCTGTCTGGATTGAAGATCAAAAAGGCAACTGGTTTTGATCATATCCCTGCCAAACTTGTAAGCCAGGCAGCCCCTGTTATTGCTGGTCCTGTGGCAGGTATTATCAATCAAACTTTCAAAACTGGTACTTTTCCATCTCGATGTAAACTTGCCGAAGTGAATCCAATACATAAAAAAGATGATCCCCTGGATAAAAAAAATTACCGACCAATAAGTATTCTTACTAGTATGTCAAAGGTTTTTGAAATATGTATCAACAACCAACTTCAAGTTTTCACAGATCAAATCTTGTGTGACTACATATCGGCATATCGAAAAGGTTATAGTACTCAACATGTGTTGATCAAATTAATTGAAGATTGGAAGGGATCACTGGATAAGGGCGGTACTGCTGGGGTACTCATGATTTATCGAAGGCCTTCGACTGTCTTTCGCACGAATTACTCTTAGCCAAACTCTCAGCTTATGACATGCAGGAAAGTAGTGTTTCATTACTTCGGAGCTACTTGAAAGACCGATTTCAACGTGTCAAACTGGGAAGTACAGTCAGTGCCTGGCATAGTATCATTCATGGGGTGCCTCAAGGGTCCGTCCTTAGACCTATTTTATTCAATATTTTCATAAATAATGATGATAACACTTTGAGTGTAATCGCCAAATCCCTCAAAGAAGTTATAGATCGCTTAACGATTGATGCACACAACTGCATCAGCTGGTTTCAATCAAATCACATGCAGGCTAACCCTTCCAAGTTCCAATTATTTGTGACAGGCACCAAGGAGGACGCAGATTTACATCTTGAAGGGGAAGTCTTACCCAGTTTAGACCACGTTAGACTATTGGGTGTAGACGTAGACAAATGCATGAATTTTGGCCATCACATATCTGAAGTATGCAAGAAGGCAGGCCGTCAATTAAACGCCTTGAAACGACTTTCTAGGATTTTAAATGTTAATGTCAAGATGTGTATTTTTAGAGCGTTTATTCATTCTCATTTTACTTACTCCAGTCTTCTTTGGCACAACTGCAGTAAAACTGACGCCAAGAAATTTGAAAAGATTCAGGAACGTGGGCTACGCTTGTAACGGAAGTATACAAATCTATTCACGCACTTAGCCCAAAATACATTCAAGAATTATTTAAGGTTAAACAAACTCCATACAATTTTCGGAAAACCGTGAGATTAGACCAGAAAATGTGCCGCACAACAAAAAATGGTTTAATGACCATATCTTATCAAGGCGCTAAGTTATGGAATGAGCTTCCTACAGATATCCAGCAAGCAACTACATGTAGTCTTCAGAGTTTTAAATGTGCCATTGCCAAATGGAAAGGTCTGTGATATGTTTTGATGTATATGTATATCTCTGTCTAGTTATTCACGATTCTTTTATGTTTTACCTTTGTGATTGTTCTTCATTTATTTGTCTTTTATTTTTTCCCCTTTTTTAATGTCGGTGCTTTTTTATCACTGGATTTTTTCCCCTTTTTTTCTTTTTTTAACTGTCTTTTGCCTTTTATTTGTTCTTTCTGTGATGTCGGTGATAATAGCTCTTTAGTGCGCTAATGTTTTACTGTTTGTGAAAACCGACAATAAATAAAGTATCTTATCTTATCTTATCTTATCTTAATAGAATGTCCACGTCAATAGCAGAGAAACCTACATGTATTGTCGTCCATAATAGAATGTCGTCCATAATAGAATGACCTATTTCGTATAGAGAGTGAGCATCAATTCCAAATGCGTATAAAATAAAAATAAAAATAAAAATACATTTCCTACAAAAGAGAAGCGGTCAATAGTTTTCAACCGTTTCAGCAAGACATGGTGATGCCCTTACATAAAATGCTAATCACTGACCAATGTCATAACCTTGCTTAGTAACCTGGATTATATCTCTCATAATTATCGAACACGGTTTTTGTGCATTTTGTGCCTTTAGAATCTCGACCTTTTGCACAAACGTCCACGTCAATAGGTCAGATGTGCTATCGTTGAAATTATGAATAAATATATAAGGATAGCTTACTTTCTAATAACGAAGAATTATTGGAAGCAATAGGTCCTCTAGTAATCACAGGAATGGTCGCCGTATTTTCTGTTGTGGCATTGACTGGTTCAGAGATGCTCGTTGTAGGTTCGACAGTGGTCGTTGCAGGTTCGACCGAGGTCGTTGTAGGTTCGACAGTGGTCGTTGTAGGTTCGACAGTGGTCGTTGTAGGTTTGACAGTGGTCGTTGTAGGTTCGACAGTGGTCGTTGTAGGTTCGACAGTGGTCGTTGTAGGTTCGACAGTGGTCGTTGTAGGTTTGACAGTGGTCGTTGTAGGTTCGACAGTGGTCGTTGCGGGTTCGACAGTGGTCGTTGTAGGTTCGACAGTGGTCGTTGTAGGTTCGATAGTGGTCATTGTAGGTTCGACAGTGGTCGTTGTAGGTTCGACAGTAGTCGTTGTGGTCGTTGAAGGTTCTGTCGCTGGGTTGGTACTTCATGTAAAAAATTACGAGAGAGATTTGAGCGCTACACAGAAGCACCAGCATCAGTGCGGAACGGCAGAATGGGTGAAATAGAAACTTGGACCTCAGACCATTTCCTAGCGGTAGAAGCGCTAGAAGGAGGACCCCGCAATAATGCGAAAATAGATGCACACCACAAACGAGTGGGACTGAATTACGTCTACAGTAATCATGACTGTTGTTTCAGGTGAAAAGTCCCGGCCCTCTATAATATTGTAAAGCAGAGTGTTTTGCTGTAAGCAATAACGGCGCTTCGCAGTTAATCAGATGTCTGTGGTATTGACAGCATTGTAAAATACTATACCTACAGCAGAGCAGGAGATTACAGCATTAGGATTCAGAATTGATCAAGAAGCGGTGTTATGGGATTGTGGTGATGACATACATGCTTCGGAATTCTGCATCAGTACATTCTGTAAACTGGAAAATAGTGGTCTTCAAAATAATCGTCAAATTGATGAATGAATATATAAGGATCGCCTACTTTCTAATAAAGAAGAACTATTAGAATAACCAGGATCTCGAGTAGTTGTCACAGGAATGATCGTTGTATTTGATATTGTGGTATTGTCACAGGAATGATCGTTGTATTTGATATTGTGGTATTGTCACAGGAATGATCGTTGTATTTGATATTGTGGTATTGTCACAGGAATGATCGTTGTATTTGATATTGTGGTATTGTCACAGGAATTATCGTTGCATTTGATATTGTGGTATTGTCACAGGAATGATCGTTGCATTTGATATTGTGGTATTGTCAACGGAATGATCGTTGTATTTGATGTTGTGGTATTGTCACAGGAATGATCGTTGTATTTGATATTGTGGTATTGCCACAGGAATGATCGTTGTATTTGATATTGTGGTATTGTCACAGGAATGATCGTTGTATTTGATGTTGTGATATTGTCACAGGAATCATCGTTGTATTTGATATTGTGGTATTGTCACAGGAATGATCGTTGTATTTAATATTGTGGTATTGTCACAGGAATGATCGTTGTATTTGATGTTGTGATATTGTCACAGGAATGATCGTTGTATTTGATATTGTGGTATTGTCACAGGAATGATCGTTGTATTTGATATTGTGGTATTGTCACAGGAATGATCGTTGTATTTGATATTGTGGTATTGTCACAGGAATGATCGCTGTATTTGATGTTGTGATATTGTCACAGGAATGATCGTTGTATTTGATGTTGTGGTATTGTCACAGGAATGATTGCTGTATTTGATGTTGTGGTATTGTCACAGGAATGATCGTTGTATTTGATATTGTGGTATTGTCACAGGAATGATCGTTGCATTTGATATTGTGGTATTGTCAACGGAATGATCGTTGTATTTGATGTTGTGATATTGTCACAGGAATGATTGCTGTATTTGATAGTGTGGTATTGTCACAGGAATGATCGTTGTATTTGATATTGTGGTATTGTCACAGGAATGATCGCTGTATTTGATAGTGTGGTATTGTCACAGGAATGATCGCTGTATTTGATATTGTGGTATTGTCACATGAATGATCGCTGTAGTTGATGTGGTATTGTCAACGGAATGATCGCTGTATTTGATGTGGTATTGTCACAGGAATGATCGCTGTATTTGATGTTGTGGTATTGTCAACGGAATGATCGCTGTATTTGATATTGTGGTATTGTCACAGGAATGATCGCTGTATTTGATGTTGTGGTATTGTCAACGGAATGATCGTTGTATTTGATGTTGTGGTATTGTCACAGGAATGATCGCTGTATTTGATGTTGTGGTATTGTCACAGGAATGATCGTTGTATTTGATGTTGTGGTATTGTTACAGGAATTATCGTTGTATTTGATGTTGTGGTATTGTCAAGTATGTTTGTTGTAGGTTCTAAAGTAGACGTCATGAGTTCGACAGTGGCGTCGTGGGTTCCACATTGATCGCTGTAAATTCGACAGTAGTATTTTTGAGTTCGAAATCGCTAGCTCAGTACTTCGTGTAAGCAAGCACGAGACCGATTTGAGCGCTAGACAGAATCGTCTGAATCAGCACCAGAGCGAAACTTTAGAATGGCCAGAATGCAAACCTCGACGCAATAGCCTACTATTTCCGAGTCCCGTAGAAAAGCTGAACCCCGTAGTATCATGAAAACAGATGCACGCAACACATGAGTGGAACTGGATTACGTCAACATTACTTGCGGCTGGTTCTTCGTGTAAATAGTCCTAGCCTACGATCATATTGTAAGGCAGATTGTAACAGGCATTGCTGCGAGCAAAAAGGTCACTTGGCAGTTAATCAATTGGATCATACTCCCGCCAAGCATCGGCGTGAGGGTATTACGGCGTTTGACATCAAGTATGAACGTCATTTTAAACGAACGTTTATCATTAATTCTAACATGCTCCTCGTTATAGTCATGCGGTGATTGGTTCGGTCCTCAAAACATACGGAGATTATCACACGATAATCTTCATTTGTTCGTTGTGTTCTGTTTTATTCACGTGCCGAACTGGTGACGTCTCATTCTTGTGACGCAGTGCTACAAAGCTGAGCGACGATGGGTTCATTCAATGAGCAGTGGGCGTAAACGCACAGCACGCGCGAACATGGCCGGCAGACCAGTCACGAAATTCTCTCATCAAAACGGGATAAGCTTGAAAAACATTTGGCATTCCGCTTATGAATTGAAGAAATATGTATCATTGTGCATGTTAGAATGGAGTTAATGACCTTCTTGATGAATATTATCGTGTACTAATTTCTCGATGGTTAGTTTTAGACCCCATCAACACACCGATATTTGACAGATAGATGTAATACTGAGTCGATATATGACAGATCGAGTACTGAGTCGATATATGACTGCTCTTAAGTTTATCATGTCAGATAATAAAAACAGGAATAGCAATTGTGTCGGTGGGAAATGTTCAGGCCGTGTAACATGTATGCCCAGGGGATTATATTGCTCTTTACGAAAAGGGTATGATCTTCCTCTTAACCAAATAACAACTTACAATTACAACACATATAAGGGAAGAGGTGCCGACATACTGACAGAGCCACATGACTGCACAGTATAGTCTTTTGGTTAACCTTTTCTAAAGCACATACCAAGAATCTAACGATTCGTGATATGTGTTATATCTCAGGTACGCTTTCATTGTACCTGTTCATGTGGCAACTTGAATGACATGACCAGACGGCCCCTAGCACCGGCATAAGCGGTATTAGATACAAATCTAGAGAGCTATGATGGAAATGCTCTGACAACTCTGTATTGGTAATTGGTGAGCTGTGTCGCTGTGACAGCTCGTACACTGGGGATTGGTGAGCTGTATCGTCAGATGAAAATGACCGCATTTAACACAAAACACTTGTCTGTAAGGCCCGATGTGGACCCAGCATCAACTCCCCACAATGCCAACATATATCAAAGACCTGTACAAAGGTCTGTACAGGGGGCGGGCCTCGGGGACGAAACGTCCACCAGCACAATCTCGCCACATACAGGTAAAAATTACAACCCATATAAGGGAACTGGAAAGAGGTGCCGACATACTGAAGAGCCACATTGCTTAAAGATGTCACACTCAAGATTATTCCACTCATATGGTGACAGCCAGTTTGAATTGTGAAGTACCCGGAGAGAACCACCGCCCGTCGGCAAGTAACAGGCAAATATTCACGCATGCACCAGCGGAGCTCAAGCCCGTGCTGGTTCAGCCATGTAACATGACATCAACTTAATTGCCAGCCCGAGGTCCCTGGACTGGCACAGTCGAAAGAGCAAGCTTTAATTTGGTATATCGAGTTACATATAGGACTTCACGCCTTGCTGCACATGTACTTTGCGGTGAAAATAGAAATTTGAATGGTTTCGTGTTACATAAGCGATGTTAGATTTCTGGATAAGTGTTCACGTGTCAAGCAGATGAATGAATACACAATCCACCACGTGATTGAGAGAGAAATAATACGTCATCAGGGTTTGGGACCATTTTTACCATTTCTCAAGTTCATTAATGGAAACTAATTATTATTGGTTGCAATTTGTGATAACTAGTTTTCATTTTGTCTCGCCCGTGCATCGTCCTCCGGTATAGACGTCGCATTAACTATTTAATTCCCTAAATATCATACTGATCAATCAAACCCTAGTGTTGCTGTGTCAGCAGTCAACAGCAAAGTAAGCATGTTATATAGAACTACCTCTCTAAAATGGAGATAAGAAAGGCCGTTTTTGCTTTGATTTATTCATCACAACACTCTACATCTCCAGTCGAATTAGCTTATATACTGTTACATATCGTAACAATGATTTTCCAATGAGGGTGGGTGAATATAATTTAACATAGCTTTCAACAATATTTCAGAGATATCGCGACGAACCAACTAAGCACCACCCAGTCAAGTAGCCGTCCTGCTACTTATGGAACCAGACACCCTCCATTCACCCTATAAAACACTGAGGACAGCACTCAAGACAAGGACAGGACGCTTACATGGCACAATAAAGACAAGTGACATTACAGTGCAAGACATCACATTATCAAGTTCCTGCTGCTTCTCAGCCAATTTCGACGTTTTCACTTCGAATCTGCCTTGATTTATTTGACCACCTACTGTGTTCAATATCCGAGGTGTATATTTCACCTACGAACGAAAGACGAACCAATCAGAGCCCACACGCAGAGTGTGTGTAGACTGACGTCACCCTCAAGCAGCGGCGTAATTTGGTGCTTGTATTGGCCCAATATATAGGTCAGCCAATCAATGACGCTCTTCTATGACACATTTCGAATTTCAAATGGTTTCGCGGTCAGTGACGTCTCGTGTCCATTTATAAGTTCTTTGAACATTGAAGGGGACCGGATATATCAAGGGAAGTTCGAAGTGGGAATGTAGAAATTGGCTTCATAAAATGATAATGGGGTGCAGTTCCCTCTAATCTGGTAAGTGAGGCACTTTTACGAGTGCATCTAGTAGACAGAAAGTTCTCGCGAAACTATGATTTCTGTAGTTCAGAGAAAGATGATTTCAAAACAATGTTCCATTAGGGGTTATTGGCCCAACCCCGTACTGCATAGTCGCATGGAAAGGGCAGATGTTAACACAGTGTTAAAATCTTGGTAATTTGAAGTAGGGTTTTTATTCAGCAGATGTTCATAGTGGTCAAGGAGAGTTGCAGTATTTTACAGGGCTGAAATATAATAAAAATGAAAGTGAGTATGGACCAGGTAAATTTGATATCTGAAAAGTCGCAGTACATGTATATGTATATTGTGATGTACATGTATATTGTGATGTACATGTATATTGTGATGTACATGTATATTGTGAAGGGATTAGTTTACAGTTTAGCGGATATATTGATATATTACAAGCAATTAATCTGGCAATCGGCATATTTGTTATGACATGGCACGCAACACTGCGAAAGGATATTGTTTGGAAATATTATTAATAATTAATGTAGCAGTCAAATGAATAGGTATTATTTCCTTTTTTAGAATAATGAAATTAATATATAGTTGCAGGTTTTCATTCGATGGGTTCTACCTCCATCCTACAGCTTCTACCGCTGGTTTACGGTAGACGTTGTCTATTAGTATGCAAATTGGAGAGGACAATTTGTTGTTTTTTTAATACCATCGGATATTGATATATCCATGGTGGCCAATGGCCGAAGTTTATTAGTTCGTAATAGTCCTGTCTTTATTGGACAAAAACTAGTTCCGTTGGTGCCTTTTTCTATACTACGCGAGAACACGACTGTGGCGGCAAGCCAATCACCAAATGTAGTTTTTGTGAAAGTGTCTTACGGGCAATATTCGCCGAACCAATTGACCATAATCAATGAAATAATACGATTCTATGTCCACTTACCTTTCATAACACACCTTGTTTGTGATTAACTGTCCGTTTTTAGCTTAGCAAGAAATCTAAACTCGGACGAGGGGATAAATCTGTCCACATCGCCGCCATTTTGCATCGATCAGAACGTCGATTACGCGCCACAACGACTCGCGATAAACACTAAACGCACAACGGCGATGTGGACAGTCCCCCCCCCCACACACCCCACCACCTCGTCCGAGTTTAGACGTCTTGCACTAAGAATGGACAGCCACTGATTAACAAGGTGTTTTATGAAAGGCAAGTGGACATAGAATCGAATTATTTTATTCGTTATGGTCAGTTGGTTCCGCAAATATTCCCATACGGCACTTTCCCAACAACTACATCTGATGATTGGTTTGCCGCCGGAGCCTTGTTCTCACGTAGTACAGAAAAAGGCACCACCGGAGCTAGGCAAAACTATGGTGGCTGATAGCTGCCATCGCATTCGCGCCCTCGCGACCTGTAAATTTGCAAAAATTGTAGGGGCGCGAGTGGCTCAACACTGCCATGTTCGCGCGTTCGCGGGGTCGCGATTGCGAGAATGCGCGAACACGCGAACGAGCACCGTTCGCGCGCGACTGGTGCTCGTTCGCGTGTTCGCGTGATCTCGCAATCGCGACCCCGCGAACGCGCGAACGGTACCGTTCGCGTGTTCGCGTGTCGCGCGATCGCGCCCTTCAAGAGGGCGCGATTGCGCGAACACGCGAACACGCGAACGGTACCGTTCGCGCGCGACTGGTGCTCGTTCGCGTGTTCGCGTGTTCTCGCAATCGCGCCCTCTTGAAGGGCGCGATCGCGCGACACGCGAACACGCGAACGGTACCGTTCGCGCGTTCGCGGGGTCGCGATTGCGAGATCACGCGAACACGCGAACGAGCACCAGTCGCGCGCGAACGGTACCGTTCGCGTGTTCGCGTGTTCGCGCAATCGCGCCCTCTTGAAGGGCGCGATCGCGCGACACGCGAACGGTACCATTCGCGCCTTCGCGCCTTCCTGTTCAAAAAGTGTTTGCGCATGTTCAGGGACCATCTCAAAACAGAACAATTGAAATTGTTTGTTTTATTACATTGGGATTAGATTGATAGCCTATATTCTGATCAATAATCAGACGTGTAGTTTTGCTTACTGTATGTAGGCCTATCATATATATGAAATTGTAGTTTTATACACATTGTTTGACTTTATTCCACAAGGTCAACTTTTCAGAGTGGAAAAAAAAAAAAAAAAAAAAAATCCGCTGTAAAAATATTCTGTGATCAGCTCTGCACCTGATAAGCTTCAACTAAACTGTAATGGAATATAGCTATGAACAATTAAGAACTTCTACCTCTTTCACCCTGTCGATGTGTCGGAGAATAATCCTGTATGGTTTCAAGATAACACCGTGAAATAAAATGTTCATAAAATGAATGAGTTCATTATAAGGAAGACTAAACGGGACAATACAGCAAGTTTGAAGGTTACATTTTAGTACAACTCTCACTAGTAAAGAAGGGGACAGAGGGTCCGTGTAACCTTGCACAATTCAATTTTCATTTTTTTGTTCTTGGTTTCTCAAAATCAAAAATTGAAATTTGACCGTCAATTTTCAATTTTTGTTTTTCGTTTTCGGTTTCTCAAAATCAGAAATTGAAATTTGACATTCAATTTTCAGTTTTCGTTTTTCGTTTTTCGTTTTACTTCGCGCAAAAATGAAAATCAAATATTGAAAATTGCTTCGACTCGTCCGTTTTTCGTTTTTTGATTTTAACTTTGACGCGTCAGTGTTAAGTGCGCACGCGCAAGGCTTATGATGTCACTTTAGATCTGCGGAGTAGTATAGAAAGCGCAAATCGGATTGTTTAGGCAGGTGTGGAGCATAATTTGGAAAACCAGCAGGGGAACAGATATGGGAGTTTCACTACACTATAGATCCCTGGAGCCAGACATTCGAGATAGATTATAATGGGCCAACTGCGCATATGCAGAAGCGAGTAGGCATTCGTGCAGCAGGTGTGAAATATTATATGGAGAACAACGGGGTTGATACACATGAGAGTTTCATTGAAGTAGGGTAGAATAATAAATACTTGGGTACCCTAATCATAACCCTCAAAGGAACTTCCCGCAATTAAAGCGTTGGAGCGTTTTTGATGCTGAACGTAGACAGACATCTGAACGCTCCGACGACCCAGGTCCCAAAAATAGAGAATGAAGATTGAACCGGAAGCGTTGAAGCATTCAGACTTCTGGCATCAAAAGTGGCGATTTTGTGCTTGTTTGAAATGGTGATTTACGGGACGCTCGCCATATACGGATTTCGCGGCCCATCACCGCGATTCTTACTCTTATTGGTATTTGTTGGTATAAATCTTTGTTGGTATCATTATAAATACTATATTTCAAATCAGTAACAAATAGCGGTTGTGTGCATGAATGCTGTTCGCTTTTGTAGCGCTCTAAACATCTATTTTTAGAAATGAGAATATCTAAGACTGCGTCCTGATTGGCTCAGACCTCAATGCCAATAACCAATGAGAACAGCGGGATGCCACCTATCCAGACCTGTCTGGTGCATCTTCACAAGTCCAGGTAAATCGTGAATCCTCGCGCATGGTTTACCTGGACATTTTTGGTGATTCGAGTGAGTTCTTGAGTCCTTGCCTCAATCTCGAACATTTCATCCCCGAAGGTTATTTTAAATTAGAGGATACCCCTTGACCTTTTTTTATCCAGAACTACCGTGGGCAACGAGCCAAGGCAATGTATAGATACCCTAACAAATCGATCAACTGGCTCCCGAGGATGGCCTGGTGGGCCACATGCCTCTCACGCTCCACACCTCTTATACGACACGATTTGCGTTTTCTATTCTACTCGTCGTACCGGAACTGACATCATAACTCGTTCACGTGCGAACTTAACAGCGATACGTCGAAGTTAAAATCAAAAAACGAAACACGGACAAGTCGAGGCAATTTTCAATATTTGATTTTCATTTTTGCGTGAAGCAAAACAAAAAACGAAAATTGAAAATTGACCGTCAAATATCAATTTTCGTTTTTTGTTTTTGTAATCCCAAAATCAAAAATTGAAAATTGACGTTCAAATTTCAATTTTTGATTTTGAGATCACAAAAACAAAAAACGAAAATTGAAAATTGACGGTCAAATTTCAATTTTTGATTTTGAGAAACCAAAAACGAAAATTGAATTGTGCAAGGTCACACGGACCACAGAGAACCAGACAATCTGAAAAGCATACGAGAGAGGGTGGCTCCTCCTGTGGCCAGTGACGTGTAGTCGCTCATTGTGACAGTGGATCTTTCAATGAACTTACAATATCGCGCGACAGATATGGTTTAAGAGTTTGAAACGGGCCAGTGACAAACCGGAATCGGATTTCATCGCCAACAGGCAGACTTTCACGACGAAAATATAATTCGAGCAAATAAAACAATTAATACGATATGCAAACTATACATATTTGATTATTGTGAGCTGAAATAGGCTAATAACGTTAACGTAACACAATAATCTAATTTTGTAGTTCCAAGATTCAATACACATAGTCTGCTTGAGATGGTCCCTGGGCATAATTTCCGCACATGCGCAAACACTGAACGGGAAGGCGCGAACGCGCGAATGGTGCTCGTTCGCGTGTTCGCGCGATCTCGCAATCTCGACCCCGCGATCGCGCGACACGCGAACGCGCGAACGCGATTGCGAGATAGCGCGAACACGCGAACGAGCACCATTCGCGCGCGAACGAGCACCATTCGCGTCTTCTCGTGTTCGCGCAATCGCGCCTGCAAAGAGGGCGCGATCGCGCGACACGCGAACGCGCGAATGGCGCTCGTTCGCGTGTCGCGCGATCTCGCCCTTTTTAAGGGCGCGATCGCGCGACACGCTAACGGTACCATTCGCGCGCGAACGAGCACCAGTCGCGCGCGAACGGTGCTCGTTCGCGTGTTCGCGCATTCTCGCAATCGCGACCCCGCGAACGCGCGATCATGGCAGTATTGAGCCACTCGCGCCCCTACAATTTTTGCAAATTTACAGGTCGCGAGGGCGCGAATGCGATGGCAGCTATCAGCCACCATAGAATCCTCATCAACCATCAGTGTATAGAACATGAATTAGGAGCACTCATCGGTCTCGAACGCACCACCGGGTGCAAATAGGTTTCGGTTGTTTACATCGCTGGTCGGATTCGTCAACAACGTTGGCTTGTAAAGAGTAGTCTCCCTTGCAACGTATGGTAGCCCGTTCGAAACAGAATATTGCTACATGCGTGGTGGGATTTTATAATGCTAAATTTTAAATGTTCCACCACTCAGATTTCTTAGGACTTTTGATATATTGTTGGTAAAGTATTATTAGTCAAGTTAGCGGAGAGATACATTCTGTTGCAATTAGTTCCAGGTCAAAGCCTAAATTGACTGGACTAATATCGTTATACCGCTATATATCTTTTCTTTATTCTTTCTTTCGATTTTTTTTCTTTTTCTTACACATTCTACGTTTTTGTTACTACTGTCCAGAATACATCGACTCAGACAAAGACATTATCAGTCAACATCAATTATATTTAACATACTACGAGTTTTGCCGTAGGGATACACGTACATTTTTAGGCAATGAGCTACAAATATCATACAGCTGGCTATGTGTTATCTTTTCATCTGACACTTT
>JAVTVY010001426.1:0-35569 GCA_036873755.1 Hanleya hanleyi
TTATGGGATCCGACGGCTTGGAGGAGTTATGCCCAGGCTCGTCGTGCTTTTCTTTTAAATGCTTGTGATGACCCGTCTATTTCGGAGATCGACAGACGGGTCTTAGAAATTTCTTTGGTCAATGATATGAAGTGTAATGAAGATCTTGACCGAGCTGGTCAAGACCCAGTTTCTCCCGCGTCGGTATGTATTCCACCAAGCGGTACTATCCTACACGAAGATAATTCTAGGTTGCTAGACAGTTTGACCCGGTCCGGAGATTCATTGTCTAGGGTCGATCCAAAACCCGTTCCTTTGTTACACTCAACAAAGACCAGGTCGGTCTTGCCTGGCCATTCCATTGTCTCCGTCAGACAAAAGAATTCTTTGCCTCAGGTTATTTCACCTTTACCTATCGGTTCACCACATGTTTCTTCTAGAAGGAAGAAAACAAATAAACGTCGTCGTGTGTCAGTTTCTCCTTTACGGGTTAAGACTAAACATAGTTTTCCTAATTCCGAAAAATCTATGGAAGCTCGTTCGGTTCTACCGTTAAGTGTTCAAGTTGCGAACTTACGAACTCCAGTTCCCGCGATTGTTGATTCTTCACATCGTCGTTCACATACTGCTACACGACACTCACGTACACAATACCATTCACGTTCTCGTACACGACGTTCGGTTTCACCACCTTATCGTTTGTTTTCACCTGTTCGTGATTCTATTGCGCCGGTTCGACGGTCTCGTTCTCCGATCCGTAGTTCTCGTCCACCGGTTCATTTTGGTACTAATTTACGGCCCTCCCGTTCGCCGGTACGCCGTTCTCGTACTTCGACAGTTCATTCTCCTGATCCTACTCACCGTTTACCTAGGGTTTCGGCTCCTTCTGATCAAGATTACCATGTTCATTATCAACGGGCACCCTTCCTTGATCATTTGGTGGATCATGATTTATCTTCTTCTCGTTCTCAATCTCCGGTCTCGTCGAGTGCGTCGGATGATTCTTCTTCCTCTCGGGAAAGTTCGGAGGATACGTCGAAGATGGATTATTTGCTTAGAATGCAGGCGCCTTTAGCGTTGGTTCCGGATATGCCCGCCCCTTCGAAGGTTGTTTCATCTAGTGATAAGTGTCGGACAGCTGCGGATTCTGCATTCACGTCTTCCAAGCCTGTGACTCCTCGTACATGCGCTCCGTCCCCAGCGTGGGCGGATCATTTAGAGAAGTTTGATCGTCAATTACAGGATGACAATAAATTCAAGAAGCCTCGTTTCCGGGCTCCCCATGACCTTCATGATAACGTTTTGCCTGACAAACCACCCAAACGTGATCGAGATTTATCGCAGATTTCTAAGTCATCTAAGTCGACTCCGCTTGAGTTCAATTCCAATTTCGTGGAGAATATCCAAGAGATGTTATTGGTAATCCAACGTGCTTCTTCAGTCGCCGATTGGTTTTTGTTGGCTACTTCGCGGATTGCTTTGGATCCTGAGTTACGCCTGGACGATGGGTCGACTTCTTTGTCTCCGGGTCGCGTTGCCTATTTACGGGGTTTCATTGAAACCCTTGTGCAGGCTAACCGTCAAGTTATTGAGGCCAGTTCTTATTCATACGTTTCGCTTCTCCAAGCGCAACGCAACGCCTTACTTAAGGTTGTCAAGCCGGACGTCTCCTTTATGATTAAGGATTATTTGCTTCATCAGCCATTAGCATCCAAGTCCATTTTCAACAATGCTATTGAGTCCGTTGTACCCGTCATTCGTGAAGAACGTACTGCGCGCTTGATTGCGGCTGTTGCTCGGGGTGGTTCTTCGGATCGTCGCCAGAAGCGTGGTCGTAGGTCCTCTACCACTCAACAAGATGGGGGCGCTCGGGGGAATTTTCGGGGTATCGACAAACCTCCACGAGGCCGGGGTCGCCGTTCCTTTCGTGGAAAATCAACCAAGAGGGGTGGTCATTCCAGCAAATGACTATCAAGGTTCCGTGTCCGATCAAGCCGAAGTTTTTCATCTTCCTGCTTTCCGTTCATTCAGTCATCATGTTGTGGGCGGCCGCCCTCAATACTTCGTAGACAACTGGCGTCTCATCACGGACGACGCCTGGATTTTAAGAGTTTTGGAGCATGGCTTCCTGTTCACTTTTCGTTCCCTTCCCAAACTCATCGTTTGGCCACGCCCATCCCGCCTGCCAGTTTCCGCGGGTCACGTGCAGACTCTTCTGTCTTCGGTCAACACGCTCATCGACAAGGGAGCTGTCAGGGAGTTACCTCGGACGGAGGACAGTGTGGGGTTTTACAGCCACGTATTTCTGGTCCCCAAGAAAGACTCGCACCAGATGCGGATGGTGATCGACCTAAAAGTGTTAAACAAGTTTCATCTCACCACCCCCCTCATTTCAAGATGCCGACTGTTTCATCGATTCGGGCCCGCATACATCATCGGGATTGGCTGGCCTCAGTCGATCTGCAGGACGCGTATCTTCATATTCCAATTCATCCACGTCATCGCCGTTATCTGCGCTTCGTTATCAACGAACGTCGCTTCGAATGGCAGGTCCTCCCATTCGGGGTCAACATAGTCCCCTGGTTGTTTACCCGCATTACCTCTCCTGTCATGGCATTTCTGCACCTGCGAGGTATTCAGATAGAGGTTTATATAGACGACATCCTCCTTTGGGCGGCGGACGAGTCCCGTCTCAACGTGCAAGTCCAGTTCACGCTTCTGGTGTTACGTCATCTAGGATTCATCCCTCATCCTCTCAAGTCAGAGTTAGTCCCGGCTCAAGTTCGCCGTTACATCGGCGCAGTGTTCGATAGTTATCATCAACGGGTATACCCTCCAGAGGATCGTTGGGACAAAATTCAGCTATTGATCCGAAAGTTTTTGTCATCAACGTCACGGACACGTCAACAGTGGCAAAGTTTGGTAGGTTTGCTCACTTCCACACAGGACCTAACTCATTACGGCCGACTACAGGTGCGTCCACTACAGTATCATCTGTATCCTTACCTACAGACACCTTCCATCAATCCAGCGGTGCCGGTATTGACGTCTCTTCATCCATATCTGGTCTGGTGACAATCCCGGCTCAACGTCATGCAGGGCGTTCCATTCCGCTTTCCGGCTCCGAGTCATCATCTGTACACCGATGCGTCCGAGACCAGTTGGGGAGCCCATCTGGACGAATTCGTGGTATCCGGCAGATGGTCAACGTTGGATGCCAGTCTTCACATCAACCTTCTGGAGATGAAGGCAGTCATCCTGGCGGTGCAACATTGGAGTCATCGTCTCATGTACTCGTCTCTCCTCATAGCGACGGACAATTCCACAGTCATTGCGCACATCAACAAGTTGGGAACCACCCGCTCGCTACCAATGTTTCGTCTAGTTTGGGATCTGTACGAGTGGACTCGTTTTCATCATATTCATCTCCACGCCCGCCATGTTCCGGGTCGGCTCAATGTCTTAGCGGACAGCTTATCACGTCCGGACACCGTTCTTCAGACCGAGTGGCAACTTCATCCGGAGGTGTTCCAGCAGATCTCCACCATCTGGGAGTCCCCTCTGATCGATCTGTTTGCTACGAGGAACAACGCCCAGTTGACCCTGTTTGTCAGTCCGATTCTGGATCCTCAAGCCTTCGACATCGACGCCCTGTCAATCAATTGGGACAACTTCCTAGCTTATGCCTACCCACCGATGGCCCTAATTCTGGAAGTGCTTCAGAAGATTTCTCGTCACGATTGCATCATCCTACTCGTAGTGCCGTGGTGGCCTCGTCGACAGTGGTTTCCGGTTTTGGTCCCGCTTCTCACGGCCCCGCCACGTCGTCTGCCAGTTTGGCCCAGCCTGTTACGTCAACCGCACGGGATTTTTCATCACAACCCACGGTGGCTCAACCTACACGTTTGCAGACTATCCAGAACGCACTCGCAGTCCAAGGATTTTCAGCAGAGGTTGCACGAACGATGGTTTCAGCCAATCGATCTTCCACATCGCAGCTCTATCAGGCGAAGTGGGCCTATTTCGTCTCCTGGTGCCGAGGACATGATGCCGATCCCGACTCTGCCTCTGTTTCCGTAGTAGCTGACTTCCTCCTTCATCTTCATCGTGATAAGAAGTTTCAAATCAGCACCATTGAAGGGTATCGATCTGCTCTGGCTAGGGTGTTACGTCTTACCTCGGGTACAGACATTAGTCTAAACGATAATATCTCTGCGCTCATTCGCGCCTTCGCGTTACAGTCTCGCCGTACGCGCCAACTGTTACCGAAATGGGATATCGGTGTGGTTCTGTGTGCTCTGATTCGTCCGCCCTTTGAACCTTTAGAATCCGCTTCTATAAAAGCTGACTGCCTTTTTGGCGGCGTTTGCTTTAGCGTCTAGAGTGTCTGAACTTCATGCTCTTGAAAGATCTTCTATGACCTGGACGGCGGATTGGTCTCCATTTCTTTTCGGCCCATTCCGGAGTTTATCGCCAAAAATGAGTCTGTTCGTTCAGGTCCGTGCGCTCAACGTTCGTACTCCATTCCTGCGTTGTCAGACTTCGTGCATGGGCTCGAGGACGACCTCCTGTTATGCCCGGTTCGTGCGATTCGCCACTATCTTACTCGTACCGACTCCGCTCGCGGCTCTCGGCGCCTGTTATTTCTGTCTCTTCGCCCGTCGGCTTTGCGTGACATTACTAAAAATACCATCGCCGCGTGGTTGAAGAAAACCATTAAATGGTCTTATCAATTGGCCATAGACGCTCCCCCTCTGTTGTCGACTGCCTCTTCTCATGAGATTCGCGCCATTGTCACGTCATGGCCGTTATGGAAGAACCTGTCCCTCCTTGACATTGTCCAATCTTGTGCCTGGACGGCGAACTCCACGTTCACCAACTTCTATCTGAGAGATATGTCAGTCCAGTCAGATAGGATGACCACGCTTGGGCCGCTTATAGCTGCCCAGCACGTGGTCAACTAAATTTTCAAAAAAAAGGGGGGGGGGCGGCATTTTGTATCATCGCAGCAAATCTGCAAATTGCTGTATCATCTCATCTCATTCATACTATTGGTCCACATTTGATTGATCACATATTGAAGGAAGAAATAAGTCAGATGGACGACCTTGGATCCTCTAAGAGATGTCGGACACTAAATCATCACTCTAAGATGCCTGACTCCATGGTGAGTGTGATCTTTACCTTAATTGCGGTTTTGATTGTGTCTTTCAGGTTGAATCTGACTTCCTTCTCATGATCTCAGCTGAGTCATCTACGCTCAACTCCCAAGAAGCAAGTTGGACGTAAGACGATTGTGGACTGAGAATGGTGTGGCTTGGCGACCTCTAGGCACGGACTGGTTCTGCTTCACCCGGACTTAGGAACAGCCAAGAATCTGCATGCAGATAAAGCCTTACCAAGTAGACCTATCGTCCTTCGGGTAGGGGTCCTTTCTTGGTAAAGATGGCTTCCCGAGTAGACCTATCAACCCTCTGGGTAGGGGTCCTTTCTCGGTAGAAATTACTTCCACACCACGAGCACAGCTACATGGATGTAGACAATCAAGATAAGTACATCAGTATCATATCCACATTTTAACCGTTTCGTCTTTGACCAGGGTTACACTTGTTGATTGTTGATTGTCTCATGCTTATGCCCATGTTTCTTTGTCATTCCAGCGGTTACTTAGCCTACTTTTGGAACTACTTCAAGACCGAGGTTCCCACCTCCATATGTTGGTACTGAGGCATTAATTAAAGCAGGTTTAAGACTTAGGAATCAAATATTAAACATTTATAAACAATGTTTCTATTTGTTACTAAGTCAAACCTGCTTTAATTTAATTTGCCCTCCCTTCCTTCCCCTCGTACCGCGGCCTTGTTTACTACTGGTCTCGGTTTGAGAAAGAGGATTGGAATAAGGCTTACAATGACCTTTATAGTAACCACGCTGGATTGAATGGGAGAGCTCTCCTAGGGGCGGACAACTCTCTCCTAGGGGAGTTAACTTTTCTTTTAACTTCCGTTTTTCTACGTTTGATTGTGCATTTAATTGGAGATTAAAGGCATTAATTAAAGCAGGTTTGACTTAGTAACAAATAGAAACATTGTTTATAAATGTTTAATTCTTCAGGTAGAATTTAATTGGGAAAGTAACTTTGATCATGATGTGAAAATATGAGCACATATGGTACTTGATGTTTTCCTCCAGTGCTGTACCTCTTGAATATTGACTATATATCAATTTGGGATATAATTTAAACCAAAATATTGTATTTATAAACAAAATATGTCTAATATTTCTTGTCATTTCTAATTTTTCTCCATTTTGATTCCCTGATTAGGGGATTCGGAATCGCTGCCACGCAGTGTGCTGTGTGTCACAGTTTCACATCAGCACCATAAAACTCAAAAGCACTGCAAAATTCAGTTTACTCATATTTCTCATTTCCCACATCAATAACACAAATTAAAAAGACTCTCAATTGAAGTTGCCTCAATGTTTCACTGAATTGAGCAAATAACTCTATCAGCATTTAAAATTCAGACCACTCAGCAAAGTTTATTTTATTTTTTCTTTAAATCTAACCTGATTGCATTGGTGGGCTTATTTGTCTGCTTAAGAACAAAGTTCTACCAGAAGGATTTGAAATAATGGCTGAATTAAGATAGAAGATCATACATGTACATTACTATATTGATTTTAAGTTCTACATCAAACATTAAAAACATGTTCAATTGGTGGGAGATGTCATGTACATATATGAATCCGGGAACTTATATTCATCGTTGACATATACCAAGCCATTTTCCACGAAGGTAAATATGTTGAAGCCATTAATTTAAAATCTGATCAGATGGGTACAAAATATATTGGTACATGTACATGTCCCCATCGAGCACGTCATTGGCATGAAGGATCTGAATGTTCATATTCAAATTTCAGATCATCGAAAAATAAAATAGCAATGTCGAAGACTAAGAAGCAAATTGCAGACATTAGAAGGAAAGTTACTAAAACCTCAGTGCAAAATTTTCCCATCAATTAAGGCCTTGGCAAAGGCTGACCTTGCCCAACTTCCTTCTTACATGAGAGAACTACAATCAACCCTACCAGATATGGAATTCGCTGGACAAGAAGCTAAGAGAGTCTCCCTCGGCTGGAGCCTTCAAACATCGACTGATCAAAATTCTTCAGGCAAAAAGCATAAGTTAACTGGATGCCATGATGTTAGATATATTATTATGTGTTTGATGTATACTTTGAATTTGGTTGAACTGTTTTCATATATATATTTAATGTACATTGTTTGATTGTTTGTTAGAGGGCCTCTGGGAAGAACAGTTTACACAACTGACAGAGTAAATACTTGTATTTGTTACCCTCAGAAAATAAAGTAATATATATAACAGTATGGTTAATCTAGTTCTAAAAATACACTGATGATATACAATGCATGCTTGCTGGGTGTAAGCAATGACTGATAGCTGAGGGGTATTGGAGCCCAATGAGCTATTTTTTTAAATATGTGAAATTTTCCTGACTTGAGTCCAATATCTACATTCCCCAGGCCACATCTGAGGATTTTGCTTCATCATGTAGTTTTTATACGCCCGCCCAAAAGGCGGACGTATTATGTGATGGTGGTTTCCGTCCGTCTGTCCGTCCCCCATGTCCGGTCTATATCTGGAACAGTTTTCTATTTACAGTTCCAATTTTTGGTGAGTGGATACCCTACGGGGAGACGATGTGTCGCGTACCAAAATGAAGGTCGAGGTCACAGGTCAAAGGTCACGGGCCTAAAAACAGGAAATCACTGAAGTGTTCGTGTCCGGTCTATATCTGTGAACGTTTTCTATCCACAGTTGCAATTTTTTGTGAGTGGATACGCCAGGTGGAGACGATGTGTCGCGTACCAAAATTGAGGTCGAGGTCAGAGGTCAAAGGTCACTGTTGCCAAAAATCAGGAAATCATTGATCGTTGACAGTTTTCTATCTACAGTTCTAATTTTTGGTGAGTGGATGCCCTAGGGGAGGGACGATGTGTTGCATATTAAATGTAGGTCAAGGTCAGAGGTCAAAGGTCAGTGTGATCGAAAAATCAGGAAATCATTAAAAATTTCTAATTTTTTGTGAGTGGATTTAATAGGCGGAAATGAAGTGATGCATGCCAAAAATTAGGTCAAGGTCAAAGGTCACTGACCCCAAAATTAGGAATTTTTTAGAAATAACGTTTTTTGTGTCAGTAGATACATTAGAGGGACACAATGTGTCACATACCAAAATGTAGGACAAGGTCAAAGGTCAAGGTCACTGTGACCCCAAAATCGTGAAATTGTTAAAAATCATGATTTTTTTTGTGTCCATTGAGAAATTGAGGGGAGACGGTTTGTCATGTACCAAAATTTAGGCCAAGGTCAAGGTCAAGGTCACTGTGACCCCAAAATCAGGAAAAATTATTAAAACTCATGATTTTTTTGTGTGCATTGATAGATTGAGAGAAGACGATGTGTTGTGTACCAAAATTGAGGTCAAGGTCAAAGATCAAGGTCACTGTGACCCCAAAATCAAGAAATCATTATCATTAAAAGTCACATTTTCTTATGCCTGTTGAAGACGAGGTCGTGTAATGCGATGTTGTTCTGTCCATTCATCCATTAACATTTGTTACCCCTCAGCCCATAGGGCTGTGGGGTCTTGTCGTTGCCATGTACGTCCGTCCGTCAACATGTTCTTGTCCGCTGAATATCTGCAGATCTATGAAGTCGGGCCCGACCAAACTTTGGTGAGAGCTTCCTGAATGTTGACTGATTAAATGATTAGATTTTCAGGTGGCTATGATGATTTCATGATTTTTAATTATTTTTTTTTATTTTTTTATTATTTATTGATGGCTTAGCTTTTGCACTATTATCTATGCCCATCGGGAACCCTTGGTTGCATGTTTCATTGTGAATTTTGAACTGCTATCTATGCCCATGAACATGTTCTTGTCCGCTGAATATCTGTAGATCTATCAAGTCGGGCCTGACGAAACTTTGGTGAGAGCTTCCTGAATGTTGACTGATGAAATGATTAGATTTTCAGATGGTTATAATTATTTCATGATTTTTTATTTTTTTTATTATTATTTATTGATGGCTTAGCTTTTGCACTATTATCTATGCCCATCGGGAACCCTTGGTTGCATGTTTCATTGTGAATTTTGAAGGTTCCCTGATAAAAGAAAGATTCTCATTGAATGAAGGACAACATTTTTCTTTAATTTTGCTATTAAATCATTCTATTCTACATCATATGTTCATCCTAAAACTTTTGCATGAACCATATTTGTGTCCACACATTTAACTGGTACAACATTTTTATCAATTTTTGTCACCAAACATGTTACTGTACCTTGGAAATTATTTAAAACGAGTGATTAGGAGAGCCCATTTTTAGCCTGACTGGGCAATTTTGAACCAGTTTGTATACCTGAAGTTTATGCCCCCCACCCCCCCCCAAAAAATGATAAGGGTGGGCCTGTGTCAATCAGTGTGTTTACTTGTAATCACACTTGTGCAATGCATAAATTGCCACTGATAAAGCTACACTTTCTTGCATGCTGTAATCCCAGCACACCACTCGCATGAAACCTATGTCTCTTTTATATGGTGTCCAGGGATTTTTTTCAGGTTCCGATCCCAAACTCCCAGTTCCTTCTCGTAATTCATTATTGAGGGTCCAATTTTTTAAAGTGAATTTTGGCGCAGATAGCCTGTGATCACTCACAAAACAGAGGTTTATTAACATGAAATTCAATACCCAGCTATGCAATCGGATCGATATTGAGGATCCCAGAGGCTTTTTCTAGTATTTCCTTCAGAAATCCTTTCAAATTGAACAACAACAACACTTTCATTTTTTGTTTCATTTGAGTTTTGGGCGCCCATATGTTTTCCGAAACTAAGTTGGCTCTAGATGCAGCCCTGATCCTACTTGACTAAAAAAAAAACAGGCTGAGGGGTCCACGCACCTTTTAGGTGCTTGCCTGCAATTCATGTTGTCCATGCGATGGCTCTAGTTTTAAGGTATGGATTGGTACCAAACTTTGAGTATACCTTAATATTACTCGCATGGCAAAGTGGAGCCATACATATGACATCAATTTGTCAAAGGTCTAGGTTGCAGTCCCCCAAAACTGAATCAAGCTTAGCTGACTAAATGTGTTGGAACAGGGGTCAAAATGTTCGGTCGTTCACTCGTTTTTACGACCAGAAAAATCTGCTGACGAGTAAAATTGAAGCCCAGGTCGTCCTCCTGACGATCACAAAAAATTGGCTTCCGTAGAAACAAACTGTCAATATCATGGATTTGGCAGAATTGTTAAAAATGTTTGTTCATCTTTCCCGCTGACAGCCCAACTTCGCTGCTGGTCGGCCATGTTTGCTACTTGTGTGGATGCTGGTGTGAAATGGTCCTATGCGGAACATTGAACCTTGAACCTTGGATACACTGTCGCCACGAGTGACCTCCCTTCCTTTCCTAACTTCAGGCTATGCCAGCATTAGTTCCCTAGGAACAATTCCACTCATCCACTTTCTCTTACAACATCAACAACAACACAAACTTTCCGTGGCTGACAGCACATGTTTTTTTACATCATGAATTGTCTAGTTGGAGTGATGCACAAAACGACCAGTACTTCAATGAAAGTTTATCACTTTCAAGATTCATGAAGACAAAACAGATCTTCATTCCTGGTTACATTTTGATAATGAAAGTAACAAAACGTCCTGTGAGGTTTGTCTTGAAATTGACAATTCTATGTGCACCTATTACATTTTGATACAACACCATAACCCCAAGAGAAAATGATCTTGTATTATAATATTATGCCGGCATGAGGATGTGCAAGATAATATTCTCAACTGTTTTTCTGTTTGTTTTTTTTTTGTTCCTTTCAACTTTACGGCCTGAAAATGGCATTTGGCAGCAGTAAAAAAAAAAATGAAACACTCCATTAAGATTACAGGTTGAAGGTAATGGATGACCTCACTGGGATGACCTCAGTTTTTGGCGAGGTCATCCACTGGATGACCTGGAAATTTGGAACATTTTGACCCCTGTGGAATATTGTTGGAATATTCGAAGTTCTTTCCCCTGCATTTATATGGTATTGCCCTGTGAAGTTGTCTCCCATGTTTGAAACGCTTCATTTAGTTAAACTGTTGTGAAATAAAAACCATACATTTACTAATTTAACGGGGAGAGGAATCCTTTATGAACTTCACACCTGTTTATTAACTCAAGAACAAAGGTTTACTTCATCACTTTCTTCTTCCTTCATGAAAAATTCTCTCGTCTGAAAGGAATCCATTTGCAGGAAAACTATTATTTTCTTGTGTTTGACTACTGTCGATATCAGTATGGGATATGTGAGCTCTCAGTTCTTGCTTCAAGGTCAACTAGTTACCAAGAGTTAAGCTCATTTTAGTTTATCATTCAATATAAGATGTGATATATGTTACATTCTCATAAGCAAAAAATTGTAGACCTTTCTCTGGATTGCTAGATCAATTGGAATCAAGGCTATTAAACAACCTTGAAATTTGAACCAATGTAATTTCAGATATACGGGCGTATATTGAAGCCCCTTGGGCTCTTGTTAACTTATATAGCACAATTTATTGGCATTTCATGAAGTTTGTTTTCAGACAGACAAATGATTTCAAAGGACTGAAAGGGTTTTTTTTGAAGGGCCACCTCCCATACAGATTTTGCAGCCCATCAACATAATGCTTGATTTATATCTCATTATACATTCTTTTTTACAATTTCTAATTTTATTAACATTACAGTTTAAAAATGGATTGAAAGGACATTGGTGCTGTAGCGCTGGCATGATATACATGTGGCAATGGGGCATTGGCAGCTAAATATATCTAAATATATGCTACATCAGTCCCTGCTTACACACATAACTAAAATGCAGTCAGAGAAAATATGCTGCCATCAGTATGGTGATGGTGTATTGGAATATTGCTGTATAATCACCCTATTCCGTATTACAGGATTCAAGTATAGCGGCAAATCTCTTTATAGTGACGCTCACTTGATACGTGATTTTTCATTCGAAAACTGAGTTACTAATGTGCGTTCATTGAGTACTAGAGAGTACAATAGGAGTTTTCTTCTGGTGTTCAGCCTTGGTGGCATTTGTGGAAGCCTCGGTGGCATATCATGTGTAAGCCTTGGTGGCACGTTATAACGCCTTGGTGGCGTAATCTGTTGTAAGCCAGGTGGCTGAGAGACTGTCTACGTGTCGACAGTGAGTGAAGTAATGGTGACGTGAAAAAGTTCAGTATTGCGGGTCGCACACTTGCAGTGTTGGCCGAGTTCTGCTATATCTAACGTAAACGTAAACCTATGTCCGCCTTGCCTCCTCCGGTTATACGTATGGTAATGAACTAAATAAAAATGAAATTGACGAAGCACTAAGCTGATTGTCGTCTTTTCGATTTTCTGAATTTTTTATCAAAGAAGCATTATTCTGACTTCTGTTCTTGCATCGGTCTGATCGGCTCCAAAAATTTACTAATATGTGGTCATTTTGATTTTTTTTTTTTTTTTTCAGCGGTCTGGTTGGCTCCAGAATTTCCTTTTCTATCATTATTCTGTTATTCTAACAGACAACAAGTGGCACTTTTGAACCCAAAATGACGGTAATGGCTACTAATATGCATGGTACAAGATGGCTGTAGAGCCGGTTAATTCTCGTCATGGATATTACAGGTTATTAGTTGGCTGCAGAGCCGAAGAATACTGGATATTAATATGATCAGAGAGATAATGAATAAGGATACTAATACGGCCACAGAGCCGAATGAATACTGGTTAAATGTGGGCCGCAGGACCGGAGAATACTGGATATCATCAATATGATCAGACACATGTATCGGCTCAGAGCCAGAAATGATTCAAGTTTACATGAGTCCTATTTTGCCTTTCATGAACTTAAGCGTTTTAATTCAGTGAAATGCCAGGTGAGAGATCACTATAACAATTGGATGGTTCACCTGATTCATGGTGTGCCAGAGCGGTACGCCACTTAGTAGCATGTAAAGCGTACGGTACGCTAGTTGTCCTCAAATGACCTTCGGCGGCTTTTTGGCATCTAATTTCTCTGCTAACTTAATATGGGAATCATACGTGTGTGACGCCACAAATTTTCCAGCCCAGAACGTAATTTCATGTTCGGGAACAAAATAAATGCTTGTCTGGTTCTGAAGTTTAGAGTCACATGACCTGAGTAAAACTAGATGCTGGATAATTGATACTTTTTGTCGTTGCATGTACTGTATGTAGATTAAATATTTTACCTGTATATTAACCCAAGTCAGCGGTAAGACTTTTCGTTAATTTCACTCGGTGCGTTTTCATTTCTGTTTGATTGTTCAAGAGAGCATGCACACGCACACACAATAGCCCCTGTGCGTAAACCTAACGTACACACATGTATCGGCTCAGAGCCAAGAAGCCGCTGCGGCTTGTGAGTGGGACTTTGTATTCGGCCGTGGGCCAGTAAGCTCCTGGAGCTCATGGTGGTGCACCAGTTTTTCGAAGGTGACGGGTTTTGACTAACATTTTGCTGCCTAACAGACAGGTGGTCTGTTCAGAAAGCGGCCGTGGGCCAGTACGCCCTTGGAGCTCATGGTGGTGCACCAGTTTTTCGAAGGTGACGGGTTTTGACTAACATTTTGCTGCCTAACAGACAGGTGGTCTGTTCAGAATGCGGTCGTTTCTAGGTATACTGGGTGCAAATAAGACTAACGGGTCCTTTATTTTATATAGCAATTGCCGATTATTTCATTCCACTTTCGGGAAGAAATTAGACAAGAGTACGTTCGGTCGCGTGCCCAGACAGACGATGATTCAAAACAAGAAATTCAGTGTCTCTTAATTTTTATGTATTCTGCATAGTTTATATTATCTCAGCTGTCCTTCTTTCTTTATCGGTCGAATGCAACATCACTAACGACCTGCTCCTATGATGAAAGAGAGCGTTCGTGTTAGTTTGTAAATAATTTATATTCGTTTGAGGTACGAATTAGAATATAAATATATTTATTGACGATACGTAAGCTCGAGTGAGTTACGTTCGTCGGACCGCCTGTGGTTTTAGGGTACATTCAGTTCTGGTTTGTGGTATCACCGGGTGGTTTTCAGTCGATTATGTTTGTATGTGGGTTTTGTGCGTGTTGTTAAATAGTTGTGCAAACAAGGAATAGTGTTCAGCTTGGGTGTACGCGGGGTATCGGGTTATTTAAGACGGTAAACGTGTGTGCTGGTCATTCGAGGTTTAGCATTGCATTCATGCTCGTATTTACCATATATTACATCACCAAATCGAATCTTATGGAAGAGTCTAGCATATTCTTTAAGAACGTTTTAATATTTCTTTGCGGGCTGAGAAATAGCGATAGGTCTGTTGTTATGTGTATCGCTGTGCGTTTCTTGTTATTCTTTTTTGTTTTCAGATTGTACGGCGTAATATATCATAAGCGCAGCCTCATGTTGAGTGATTCACAATCAAGGCGAGAGGATGCAGAAAGACTAAAGACTATGGTGTTTGGAGGATCGATTCTTGAGGAGTTCGCTGGACAATATCAGTTGCTATGATAATAATTATGAACAGAACGTCATTATAGCAAACGTCATGTTTTGCCCTACTCCCAAGCGTTTGCCGGGCCGCAATGGGGTGGGAGACAGATTTCCTCCTGAGACGGCTCTTGTGCCAGGGGTTGTTTCTGGCCGGCGGTAGGCACGCAATAACTGTATTCATTCGTGAACATGTTGATACAGATGTAGAACTATGACGATAGACGATGTCTAACGACGTTACAATGGTCTATAACAGTCAGTTTAATGTCGCACGTCTGTAATATCCCGCTCTTCTGGGCTCTTTCCAGAATACTCCAGATACACAATTTTCCCAATAAACGAGCACGAATGCAACATCGCTAACGACCTGCTCCTATGATGAAAGAGAGCGTTCGTGTTAGTTTGTAAATAATTTATATTCGTTTGAGGTACGAATTAGAATATAAAACCTGTATTGGTTGACTTATTGCATAATGCACTTTACATAAGTGGACTAGTAGACTGCTTGTGTCAACAAAGACTTCATTTCCAGAATCAGTGCTATTTCTCTCTTCATTACTGATATAATAATTTGATCTTGTTCACTGCTATGGCTATCCCAATTACACTTCTACAGTCTCCAGTGGCTGTGAAGCCCTGGGCTTCCAGATGTCTGGAGATGGATTCTGGCCAATTTTCAATGGATAAAATCACAATTATCACTCTATTAATGCTCGATTTTTTTGTTTTATGTGGAGGTCCCCAGCATTTATTTGAAATTCGAGATGTGAACTGGCAAATACCGTTGCATTTTGACAGCATAGTTTACAACTGTTGATAACTATTTTTTATACGCCCGCCAAAAGGCGGACGTATTATGTGATGGCGGTTTCCGTCCGTCTGTCCGTCCGTCCGTCTGTCCGTCCGTCCGTCCGTCCGTCCGTCTGTCCGTCCCCCGTGTCCGGTCTATATCTGGGACAGTTTTCTATCTACAGTTCTAATTTTTGGTGACTGGATACCCTATTGGGAGACGATGTGTCGCGTACCAAAATGAAGGTCAAGGTCAGAGATCAAAGGTCACTGGCCTAAAAAACAGGAAATCACCAAAGTGTTCGTGTCCGGTCTATATCTGTGATCGTTTTCTATCCACAGTTGCAATTTTTTGTGAGTGGTTACGCTAGGTGGAGACGATGTGTCGCGTACCAAAAATGAGGTCGAGGTCAGAGGTCAAAGGTCACTGTTGCATAAAATCAGGAAATCACTGATCATTGACAGTTTTCTATCTACAGTTCTTATTTTTGGTGAGTGGATGCCCTAGGGGGGAACGATGTGTTGCATACCAAATGTAGGTCGAGGTCAGAGGTCAAAGGTCAATGTGACTAAAATATCAGGAAATGATTAAAAATTTCTAATTTTTTGTGAGTGGATTCAATAGGGGGAAATGAAGTGTCCCATACCAAAATATAGGTCAAGGTCGAAGGTCAAAGGTCACTGACTCAAAAATTAGGAAATTATCAAAAATAACATTTCTTTGTGTCAGTAGATACATTAGGGGACACGATGTGTCACATATCAAAATGTAGGTCAAGTTCAAAGGTCAAGGTCAACTGTGACCTAAAATCATGAAATTATTGAAAATCATGATTTCTTGAGTCCATTGAGAAAATACGGGTAGCCATTTTGTCATGTACCAAAATTTAGATCCAGGTCAATAGTCAAGATCACTGTCACACCAGAATCAAGGTCAAAGGTCAGTGTGACTTAAAACTCCGGAAATCATTAAAAACTACAAATTTTTGGTGAGTGGATTCAATAGGGGGAAATGAAGTTCGCATACCGAAATGAAGTTCGCATACCAAAACTTAGGTCAAGGTCAAAGGTCACTGTGACCCCAAAACCAGGAAATTGTTAAAAATCATGATGTGTCCATTGAGAAATTACGGGGTTTGTCATGTACCAAAATTTAGGTCAAGGTCACTATGACTCCAGAATCGAGAAATCTTTGAAAAGTACTTTTTTTGTGTCTAGATACATTAGGGGGACATGATGTGCCACGTACGAAAATGTAGGTCAAGGCCGAATGTCAAGGTCACTGTGACACCCAAAATCATGAAATTCATAAAAATCATGATTTTTTTGTGTCCATTGATATATTGACGGGAAGATGTGTCGTGTACCAAAATTTAGGTCAAGGTCAAAGGTCAAGGTCACTGTGACTCCAAAATCAGATATCATTAAGTCACATTTTTTCATATGCCTATCGAAGATGAGGTCATGTAATGCGATGTTGCATTCTGTCCATCCATCCATTACATTTGTTGTCCATACGATATCTCTAGTTTCATGGTATGGAATGGTATCAAATACCTTACTCGCATGGCGAAGAGGAGCCATACATCAATTTGTCAAAGGTCAAGGTCACAGTCCCCCAAAACTGAATCATGTTTAGCTGATTATATGTGTTAGATTGGAATATTCAGAGTTCTCACCCAAACATGCATGGCATTTGTCCTGTGGAGTCTCCCGTGTTTGAAACAGCTACATTTAGTTAAACTGTTGTGAAATAAAAACCATACTTTTACTAATTTAACGGGGAGAGGGGTCGTTTATGAACTTCATACCTGTTTATCAACTCAAGAATGTGGTTTACTTCATCCCTTTCTTCTTCCTTCATGAAAAATTCTCTCGTCTGAAAGAAATGCATTTGCAGGAAAACTACTATTTTCTTGTGTTTGACTATTGTCAATTTCAGTGTGGGATATGTGAGCTCTCGGTTCTTGCTCCAAGGTCAACTAGTTTCCAAGAGTTAAGCCCATTTTAGTTTATCATTCAATTTTAGATGTGATATATGTTACATTCTCAGAAGCACAAAATTGTAGACCTTTCTCTGGATTGCTAGCTACCAATTGGAATCAAGGCTATTAAACAACCTTGAAATTTGGACCAATATAATTCCAGATATACGGGCGTATATTGAAGCCCCTTGGGCTCTTGTTAGATTTTTGAAGTGGAACTTCTACATCCCTGTTGTATGGCACACCACATCTGGGAAATGTTTTACTTGCTTATCTAATTTAAGTAAAATGGTGTGTTCTGTGCATTTTGACAGAATATGTAGACTTATAAGCTAATATGTAATGATGCCCCAAAATGAACTGAACTATCCAGGTCATCTGTCTGTCCATCTGTCTGCCTATCTGTCTCTGTCTGTCCATCTTTCTTGTCATATCACATATGCAACTGGTGATGGATCAGAAGCCTAATGATAATGACTGACTTTTACCTGTTTTATCAAAGTCAAATTTAGCATTAGTAATACTTTTTAAAGGAGTGAAGATAGGCTCTCCAAATTCATAATACTTGGTGACCGACTAGAAGCCTACCCCAGTTGACAACCTATTTTTTCTAAGGTTATATGCTGTATATTATGATATAAAATGAAATATAGCTAGGCTTTCTAAATTGCAACTGATGATGGACCTGAAGTCTATGAATATGACTGATGACCTATTTTCTCAAGGTAAAAAACTGTAAAGTCACATGTTAACTGCCAACATACACTTCAAATCTAACATTGTCATCATCATTGTTTTGACTGTGGTTGTCTTTCAGATCATTCTAGCGAATTGTTCATGTGTTGCAACAGCCTAATGCTTCAACAGTAACTTAAAACCATACTGTATCAGCTGAGCTGTTGAAACACCAACCATTTCCAAGCTCTGACATACCACATCAGACTGTCGGAATATGGGTACCTTGTCAGAGTGATAGATCACACAGCCAGTGAAGGTTCTCGATTTACATTGAATGTTGTTATTGCCCAAGTACTATTAGCAAAATTTTATAACAACAACAATTCGCTGACTTACAGTGAAAAATTATTGTAAAAGGTATTTATTTTTGTTGATTAGCATTTTTATTTGCCGGCATTGTTTCAGATAGAATACAACAGACTAATGCATGCAATCAGGAATGAAAAGGGGGTTAAAATCTATGTTCAAACTTTTGTAGGAAAAATAAAAATGGCAATTTAAAATTTTATTCTTATTCGATTTTCTAATGTCGGTGGGTCCGTGAAACCCAAAATAAAGTTTGTGTTGCCTCACACTGGGTTTCGCCCATTGGTAAAGAAATCCCTTCGCAGAGGTACTACTAGCAGGAATGATTCCTGATTGCTCATCCCCCAAGGGTATGTGCCCCACCATCTTTCCCATCTTAAAAACAAATTGCCACGCATGACAGGCAGTGTCCCCAAATTGGGGAGATCTAAAGCCCTGTGAGTACCAAATTATGTGTTACACAATTATCCGGGGAAATGCTCTTCGCCCGTGTATCACACGAGCTTTCATTTACGATTTATAATAACAACTTGTCCAATAGTCCTGGTAAAGACTGAATTATAAAGCTTTTAAGCAAGTAATCATATCACTTTGTTTACCCCAAGCAAATACTGATATTACTTTGTTTACTGTATGGTTTTTACCTTTTCCCTGTTTGCTTTTTCTGGTGAAAATATGTATAATAAAATTGCTTTATAGGCATTCTATAAAGTTTAATTTTCTAAATTCTCTCCTTGCTAGATTGTATGCATGTAAGATTAAATTTTAATAACATCTTTTGTCCACAGATGGCAAATCAGAAATACTTAAGATAATGAACCAGACTTTAGCGATTCCCAGAGAAGATAAAAAAGAGAACCACCCTGTAACAGGTAGTCTATCTTTGTAAAATAGTGACAAAAAAGATATCAGCATCGAGAACAGTGCCAACTACCTTAAATAGCCCGGAATATTCAAAAATGTTCAAGTTCCAGCATGTTATTATATATTTTATTCTGCTAGAGAGACAGTGGTTTATATGATTTGCCTTGTGGATTGAATAGAAGTTATGTTTTAAAATGCCAAATTATATGAATTATTAAAGAGCTTGACAGGTCTCTTATTAAAAGTAAACATGTTGGAAATGGCAACAAAAACAACAAGGTTATTCCAAATCTCTCCTCAATAAAATATGAGACAACTCCGCTATAGCCACAATGCTGATCTTGCAGAAAGCACAGCTGACAACCTGGTACCATGTTTCATTTATTTCCCAATAGAAAAGTTGGATGTTGAAATAGCCAAGCGGTCAAGGTTTGTGGGCCTTGGGGGTTATAACCTGAAGAAAATACAGTCACAGGCTGGTAAGACAAACTTTTGTAAAGAATTCCTTTTTTACCCCTCGGCCATTTTGGCCTCGGGGTATTGTCGTCGCCATGTACGTCTGTCCGTTACCACATTTTAGGCAAAACTGCTCGAGATACAGTGACCAAATTTTGGGAACTTATTTATCTAGGTATAAGTCAGACGCCGATCAAAAATGGCTCCGCTCGGCCCATATTTTGCTGAGTTACGCCTCTTTAAAGCTGATTAATTTCTTATTTTGTGATATGTGCTTGAATGTAATCAACTATATCGGCAGAACTGTGTTGATACAGCTATTACATTTTGGAAACTTATTTATATGATTGTATTCTATAAGTCAACAGAAAATTAGTCGTCTCAGCCCTTACTTTACGGAGTTACAGCCCTTTCAGATGCAATAGTATCTGATTTTGTGATACATGCTTGAATGTAACCAGTTATATCTAATTAACTGTGTTTGGTACAGCTAGCAAATTATGATGAAACTTTTTTATCTATCTGTATTCTAAATGCCTACAAAAAATTTAGTCGTCTCGGCCCATATTTATGGCGTTACGCCCCTTTTTGGATCTAATAATCTTTGATTCTGTGCTATATATTTGAGTGTACAAGTTATATCTGCAGATCCATGTTCGGTATATCTACTGAATTTTGAAAACTTATATATCTAGTTGTATTCTAGAAGCGTACTAAAATTCATCATCTCGGCTCTTAGTTTATGGAGTTATGCCCCTTTCTGGGTGTAATAATGTTGGATATGCTTGATTGTATTAACCAGTTTTATCTGATGAACTGTGTTCGGTACAGCTTCCAAATTATTTGTATTGTGAAAGCCTACAAAAAAATTATTCGCCTCAGCCTTTATTTTATGGAGTTATGCCCCTTTTGTGATATTTGCTTGAATGTTGCTGTTAAATCTGCAGAATAATGATATGCTGTAAAAAGGACAATTCTGAATGATTGCTAAATATAGCCCAGGCCTGATCTAGGCCGTTTTTTGAGCCCATTATAATGGGCTGAATTTGGGCGCAACGGAATGAAAAAAAAAAATTGTTTTTGAGTCTCACCCTCATGTTGGTCATTCAGATGATGTGAAAACCTTAGTTCCAATTAAGGATATAAGTCACTGTATATACTCTATACTTCTTTCTACCAGGTGTGACTATTTCCAGTATAGATGAGACAACATTTCAGATTTTTGCACCAAACCAAAGTGCGATGGATGAGGCAAAAGAAATGATAGAGGAGTTTATGGCAGAAGTGGTAAGCTGACAGTAATCTCATTTGGCATCCCCAACAATAATGTCTCATTGGGCATCCCTTACCATAATCTCTCATTGGGCATCCACAACCATAATCTCTCATTGGGCATCCCTAACCATAATCTCTCATTGGGCATCCCCAACCATAATCTCTCATTGGGCATAACCAACCATCACTTTTCATTGGGCATCCCTAACCATAATCTCTCATTGGGCATCCCCAACCATAATCTCTCATTGAGCATCTCTAACCATAATCTCTCATTGGGCATCCCTAACCATAATCTGTCATTGGCCATCCCCAACCATAATCTGTCATTGGATATCCCCAACCATAATCTCTCACTGACCATCCCCAACCATATTCTCTCATTGGGCATCATCCCCAACCATAATATCTCATTGGGTATCCCCAACCATAATCTGTCATTGGGCATCCCCAACCATAATCTCTCATTGACCATCCCCAACCATAATCTCTCATTGGGGATCCCCACCCATAATCTCTCATTGGGCATCCCTAACCATAATCTCTCATTGGGCATCCCCAACCATAATCTCTCATTTGGCATCCCCAACCATAATCTCTCATTGGGCATCCCTAACCATAATCTTTCATTGACCATCCCCAACCATAATATCTCATTGGGCATCCCCAACCATAATCTTTCATTGACCATCCCCAACCATAATATCTCATTAGGCATCCCCAACCATAATCTCTTTGACCATCCCCAACCATAATCTCTCATTGACCATCCCCAACCATAATCTCTCATTGGGCATCCCCAACCATAATCTCTCATTGGGCATCCCTAACCATAATCTCTCATTGGGCATCCCTAACCATAATCTCTCATTGGGCATCCTCAACCATAATCTCTCATTGACCATCCCTTACCATAATCTCTCATTGACCATCCCTAACCATATTCTCTCCTTGACCATTCCCAACCATAATCTCCCATTGGGAATCCCAACCATAATCTCTCATTGGGCATCCCTAACCATAATCTCTCATTGGGCATCCCTAACCATAATCTCTCATTGATCATCCCTAACAATAATCTCATTGGGCATCCCCAACCATAATCTCTCATTGACCATCCCTAACCATATTCTCTCATTGACCATCCCCAACCATAATCTCTCATTGGGCATCCCCAACCATTATCTCTCATTGGGCATCCCTAACCATAATCTCTCATTGGGCATCCCTAACCATAATCTCTCATTGGGCATCCCCAACCATAATCTCTCATTGGGCATCCCTAACCATAATCTTTCATTGACCATCCCCAACCATAATATCTCATTGGGCATCCCCAACCATAATCTTTCATTGACCATCCCCAACCATAATCTCTCATTCGGCATCCCCAACCATAATCTGTCATTGGGCATCCCTAACCATAATCTCTCATTGACCATCCCCAACCATATTCTCTCATTGGGCATCATCCCCAACCATAATATCTCATTGGGTATCCCCAACCATAATCTGTCATTGGGCATCCCTAACCATAATCTCTCATTGACCATCCCCAACCATAATCTCTCATTGGGCATCCACACCCATAATCTCTCATTGGGCATCCCTAACCATAATCTCTCATTGGGCATCCCCAACCATAATCTCTCATTGGGCATCCCCAACCATAATCTCTCATTTACCATCCCTAACCATAATATCTCATTGGGCATCCCTAACCATAATCTTTCATTGACCATCCCCAACCATAATATCTCATTGGGCATCCCCAACCATAATCTTTCATTGACCATCCCCAACCATAATATCTCATTAGGCATCCCCAACCATAATCTCTTTGACCATCCCCAACCATAATCTCTCATTGACCATCCCCAACCATAATCTCTCATTGGGCATCCCCAACCATAATCTCTCATTGGGCATCCCTAACCATAATCTCTCATTGGGCATCCCTAACCATAATATCTCATTGGGCATCCTCAACCATAATCTCTCATTGACCATCCCTTACCATAATCTCTCATTGACCATCCCTAACCATATTCTCTCCTTGACCATTCCCAACCATAATATCTCATTGGGAATCCCCAACCATAATCTCTCATTGGGCATCCCTAACCATAATCTCTCATTGGGCATCCCTAACCATAATCTCTCATTGATCATCCCTAACCATAATCTCTCATTGACCATCCCCAACCATAATCTCTCATTGGGCATCCCCACCCATAATCTCTCATTGGGCATCCCTAACCATAATCTCTCATTGGGCATCCCCAACCATAATCTCTCATTGGGCATCCCCAACCGTAATCTCTCATTTACCATCCCTAACCATAATCTCTCATTGGGCATCCCTAACCATAATCTTTCATTGACCATCCCCAACCATAATATCTCATTGGGCATCCCCAACCATAATCTTTCATTGACCATCCCCAACTATAATATCTCATTAGGCATCCCCAACCATAATCTCTTTGACCATCCCCAACCATAATCTCTCATTGACCATCCCCAACCATAATCTCTCATTGGGCATCCCCAACCATAATCTCTCATTGGGCATCCCTAACCATAATCTCTCATTGGGCATCCCTAACCATAATCTCTCATTGGGCATCCTCAATACTTAATCTCTCATTGACCATCCCTTACCATAATCTCTCATTGACCATCCCTAACCATATTCTCTCCTTGACCATTCCCAACCATAATCTCTCATTGGGAATCCCAACCATAATCTCTCATTGGGCATCCCTAACCATAATCTCTCATTGATCATCCCTAACCATAATCTCATTGGGCATCCCCAACCATAATCTCTCATTGACCATCCCTAACCATATTCTCTCATTGACCATCCCCAACCATAATCTCTCATTGGGCATCCCCAACCATTATCTCTCATTGGGCATCCCTAACCATAATCTCTCATTGGGCATCCCTAACCATAATCTCTCATTGGGCATCCCCAACAATAATGTCTCATTGGGCATCCCTTACCATAATCTCTCATTGGGCATCCACAACCATAATCTCTCATTGGGCATCCCTAACCATAATCTCTCATTGGGCATCCCCAACCATAATCTCTCATTGGGCATAACCAACCATCACTTTTCATTGGGCATCCCTAACCATAATCTCTCATTGGGCATCCCCAACCATAATCTCTCATTGAGCATCTCTAACCATAATCTCTCATTGGGCATCCCTAACCATAATCTGTCATTGGCCATCCCCAACCATAATCTGTCATTGGATATCCCCAACCATAATCTCTCACTGACCATCCCCAACCATATTCTCTCATTGGGCATCATCCCCAACCATAATATCTCATTGGGTATCCCCAACCATAATCTGTCATTGGGCATCCCCAACCATAATCTCTCATTGACCATCCCCAACCATAATCTCTCATTGGGGATCCCCACCCATAATCTCTCATTGGGCATCCCTAACCATAATCTCTCATTGGGCATCCCCAACCATAATCTCTCATTTGGCATCCCCAACCATAATCTCTCATTTACCATCCCTAACCATAATCTCTCATTGGGCATCCCTAACCATAATCTTTCATTGACCATCCCCAACCATAATATCTCATTGGGCATCCCCAACCATAATCTTTCATTGACCATCCCCAACCATATCTCATTAGGCATCCCCAACCATAATCTCTTTGACCATCCCCAACCATAATCTCTCATTGACCATCCCCAACCATAATCTCTCATTGGGCATCCCCAACCATAATCTCTCATTGGGCATCCCTAACCATAATCTCTCATTGGGCATCCCTAACCATAATCTCTCATTGGGCATCCTCAACCATAATCTCTCATTTACCATCCCTTACCATAATCTCTCATTGACCATCCCTAGCCATATTCTCTCCTTGACCATTCCCAACCATAATCTCTCATTGGGAATCCCAACCATAATCTCTCATTGGGCATCCCTAACCATAATCTCTCATTGGGCATCCCTAACCATAATCTCTCATTGATCATCCCTAACCATAATCTCATTGGGCATCCCCAACCATAATCTCATTGACCATCCCTAACCATATTCTCTCATTGACCATCCCCAACCATAATCTCTCATTGGGCATCCCCAACCATTATCTCTCATTCGGCATCCCTAACCATAATCTCTCATTGGGCATCCCTAACCATAATCTCTCATTGGGCATCCCCAACCATAATCTCTCATTCGGCATCCCTAACCATAATCTTTCAGTGACCATCCCCAACCATAATATCTCATTGGGCATCCCCAACCATAATCTTTCATTGACCATCCCCAACCATAATCTCTCATTGGGCATCCCCAACCATAATCTCTCATTGACCATCCCCAACCATAATATCTCATTAGGCATCCCCAACCATAATCTGTCATTGGGCATCCCTAACCATAATCTCTCATTGACCATCCCCAACCATATTCTCTCGTTGGGCATCATCCCCAACCATAATATCTCATTGGGTATCCCCAACCATAATCTGTCATTGGGCATCCCTAACCATAATCTCTCATTGACCATCCCCAACCATAATCTCTCATTGGGCATCCACACCCATAATCTCTCATTGGGCATCCCTAACCATAATCTCTCATTGGGCATCCCCAACCATAATCTCTCATTGGGCATCCCCAACCATAATCTCTCATTTACCATCCCTAACCATAATCTCTCATTGGGCATCCCTAACCATAATCTTTCATTGACCATCCCCAACCATAATATCTCATTGGGCATCCCCAACCATAATCTTTCATTGACCATCCCCAACTATAATATCTCATTAGGCATCCCCAACCATAATCTCTTTGACCATCCCCAACCATAATCTCTCATTGACCATCCCCAACCATAATCTCTCATTGGGCATCCCCAACCATAATCTCTCATTGGGCATCCCTAACCATAATCTCTCATTGGGCATCCCTAACCATAATCTCTCATTGGGCATCCTCAACCATAATCTCTCATTGACCATCCCTTACCATAATCTCTCATTGACCATCCCTAACCATATTCTCTCCTTGACCATTCCCAACCATAATATCTCATTGGGAATCCCCAACCATAATCTCTCATTGGGCATCCCTAACCATAATCTCTCATTGGGCATCCCTAACCATAATCTCTCATTGATCATCCCTAACCATAATCTCTCATTGGGCATCCCCAACCATAATCTCTCATTGACCATCCCTAACCATATTCTCTCATTGACCATCCCCAACCATAATCTCTCATTGACCATCCCCAACCATAATCTCTCATTGGGCATCCCCAACCATAATCTCTCATTGGGCATCCCTAACCATAATCTCTCATTGGGCATCCCTAACCATAATCTCTCATTGGGCATCCTCAACCATAATCTCTCATTGACCATCCCTTACCATAATCTCTCATTGACCATCCCTAACCATATTCTCTCCTTGACCATTCCCAACCATAATCTCTCATTGGGAATCCCAACCATAATCTCTCATTGGGCATCCCCAACCATAATCTGTCATTGGGCATCCCTAACCATAATCTCTCATTGACCATCCCCAACCATATTCTCTCATTGGGCATCATCCCCAACCATAATATCTCATTGGGTATCCCCAACCATAATCTGTCATTGGGCATCCCTAACCATAATCTCTCATTGACCATCCCCAACCATAATCTCTCATTGGGCATCCACACCCATAATCTCTCATTGGGCATCCCTAACCATAATCTCTCATTGGGCATCCCCAACCATAATCTCTCATTGGGCATCCCCAACCATAATCTCTCATTTACCATCCCTAACCATAATCTCTCATTGGGCATCCCTAACCATAATCTTTCATTGACCATCCCCAACCATAATATCTCATTGGGCATCCCCAACCATAATCTTTCATTGACCATCCCCAACCATAATATCTCATTAGGCATCCCCAACCATAATCTCTTTGACCATCCCCAACCATAATCTCTCATTGACCATCCCCAACCATAATCTCTCATTGGGCATCCCCAACCATAATCTCTCATTGGGCATCCCTAACCATAATCTCTCATTGGGCATCCCTAACCATAATCTCTCATTGGGCATCCTCAACCATAATCTCTCATTGACCATCCCTTACCATAATCTCTCATTGACCATCCCTAACCATATTCTCTCCTTGACCATTCCCAACCATAATCTCTCATTGGGAATCCCCAACCATAATCTCTCATTGGGCATCCCTAACCATAATCTCTCATTGGGCATCCCTAACCATAATCTCTCATTGATCATCCCTAACCATAATCTCATTGACCATCCCCAACCATAATCTCTCATTGGGCATCCCCACCCATAATCTCTCATTGGGCATCCCTAACCATAATCTCTCATTGGGCATCCCCAACCATAATCTCTCATTGGGCATCCCCAACCATAATCTCTCATTTACCATCCCTAACCATAATCTCTCATTGGGCATCCCTAACCATAATCTTTCATTGACCATCCCCAACCATAATATCTCATTGGGCATCCCCAACCATAATCTTTCATTGACCATCCCCAACCATAATATCTCATTAGGCATCCCCAACCATAATCTCTTTGACCATCCCCAACCATAATCTCTCATTGACCATCCCCAACCATAATCTCTCATTGGGCATCCCCAACCATAATCTCATTGGGAATCCCTAACCATAATCTCTCATTGGGCATCCCTAACCATAATCTCTCATTGGGCATCCTCAACCATAATCTCTCATTGACCATCCCTTACCATAATCTCTCATTGACCATCCCTAACCATATTCTCTCCTTGACCATTCCCAACCATAATCTCCCATTGGGAATCCCAACCATAATCTCTCATTGGGCATCCCTAACCATAATCTCTCATTGGGCATCCCTAACCATAATCTCTCATTGATCATCCCTAACAATAATCTCATTGGGCATCCCCAACCATAATCTCTCATTGACCATCCCTAACCATATTCTCTCATTGACCATCCCCAACCATAATCTCTCATTGGGCATCCCCAACCATTATCTCTCATTGGGCATCCCTAACCATAATCTCTCATTGGGCATCCCTAACCATAATCTCTCATTGGGCATCCCCAACCATAATCTCTCATTCGGCATCCCTAACCATAATCTTTCATTGACCATCCCCAACCATAATATCTCATTGGGCATCACCAACCATAATCTTTCATTGACCATCCCCAACCATAATCTCTCATTGGGCATCCCCAACCATAATCTCTCATTGACCATCCCCAACCATAATATCTCATTAGGCATCCCCAACCATAATCTGTCATTGGGCATCCCTAACCATAATCTCTCATTGACCATCCCCAACCATATTCTCTCGTTGGGCATCATCCCCAACCATAATATCTCATTGGGTATCCCCAACCATAATCTGTCATTGGGCATCCCTAACCATAGTCTTTCATTGACCATCCCCAACCATAATATCTCATTGGGCATCCCCAACCATAATCTTTCATTGACCATCCCCAACCATAATATCTCATTAGGCATCCCCAACCATAATCTCTTTGACCATCCCCAACCATAATCTCTCATTGACCATCCCCAACCATAATCTCTCATTGGGCATCCCCAACCATAATCTCTCATTGGGCATCCCTAACCATAATCTCTCATTGGGCATCCCTAACCATAATCTCTCATTGGGCATCCTCAACCATAATCTCTCATTGACCATCCCTTACCATAATCTCTCATCGACCATCCCTAACCATATTCTCTCCTTGACCATTCCCAACCATAATCTCTCATTGGGAATCCCAACCATAATCTCTCATTGGGCATCCCTAACCATAATCTCTCATTGGGCATCCCTAACCATAATCTCTCATTGATCATCCCTAACCATAATCTCTCATTGACCATCCCCAACCATAATCTCTCATTGGGCATCCCCACCCATAATCTCTCATTGGGCATCCCTAACCATAATCTCTCATTGGGCATCCCCAACCATAATCTCTCATTGGGCATCCCCAACCGTAATCTCTCATTTACCATCCCTAACCATAATCTCTCATTGGGCATCCCTAACCATAATCTTTCATTGACCATCCCCAACCATAATATCTCATTGGGCATCCCCAACCATAATCTTTCATTGACCATCCCCAACCATAATATCTCATTAGGCATCCCCAACCATAATCTCTTTGACCATCCCCAACCATAATCTCTCATTGACCATCCCCAACCATAATCTCTCATTGGGCATCCCCAACCATAATCTCTCATTGGGCATCCCTAACCATAATCTCTCATTGGGCATCCCTAACCATAATCTCTCATTGGGCATCCTCAACCATAATCTCTCATTGACCATCCCTTACCATAATCTCTCATCGACCATCCCTAACCATATTCTCTCCTTGACCATTCCCAACCATAATCTCCCATTGGGAATCCCAACCATAATCTCTCATTGGGCATCCCTAACCATAATCTCTCATTGGGCATCCCTAACCATAATCTCTCATTGATCATCCCTAACAATAATCTCATTGGGCATCCCCAACCATAATCTCTCATTGACCATCCCTAACCATATTCTCTCATTGACCATCCCCAACCATAATCTCTCATTGGGCATCCCCAACCATTATCTCTCATTGGGCATCCCTAACCATAATCTCTCATTGGGCATCCCTAACCATAATCTCTCATTGGGCATCCCCAACCATAATCTCTCATTGGGCATCCCTAACCATAATCTTTCATTGACCATCCCCAACCATAATATCTCATTGGGCATCCCCAACCATAATCTTTCATTGACCATCCCCAACCATAATCTCTCATTCGGCATCCCCAACCATAATCTGTCATTGGGCATCCCTAACCATAATCTCTCATTGACCATCCCCAACCATATTCTCTCATTGGGCATCATCCCCAACCATAATATCTCATTGGGTATCCCCAACCATAATCTGTCATTGGGCATCCCTAACCATAATCTCTCATTGACCATCCCCAACCATAATCTCTCATTGGGCATCCACACCCATAATCTCTCATTGGGCATCCCTAACCATAATCTCTCATTGGGCATCCCCAACCATAATCTCTCATTGGGCATCCCCAACCATAATCTCTCATTTACCATCCCTAACCATAATATCTCATTGGGCATCCCTAACCATAATCTTTCATTGACCATCCCCAACCATAATATCTCATTGGGCATCCCCAACCATAATCTTTCATTGACCATCCCCAACCATAATATCTCATTAGGCATCCCCAACCATAATCTCTTTGACCATCCCCAACCATAATCTCTCATTGACCATCCCCAACCATAATCTCTCATTGGGCATCCCCAACCATAATCTCTCATTGGGCATCCCTAACCATAATCTCTCATTGGGCATCCCTAACCATAATCTCTCATTGGGCATCCTCAACCATAATCTCTCATTGACCATCCCTTACCATAATCTCTCATTGACCATCCCTAACCATATTCTCTCCTTGACCATTCCCAACCATAATCTCTCATTGGGAATCCCCAACCATAATCTCTCATTGGGCATCCCTAACCATAATCTCTCATTGGGCATCCCTAACCATAATCTCTCATTCATCATCCCTAACCATAATCTCTCATTGACCATCCTCAACCATAATCTCTCATTGGGCATCCCCACCCATAATCTCTCATTGGGCATCTGTAACCATAATCTCTCATTGGGCATCCCCAACCATAATCTCTCATTGGGCATCCCCAACCATAATCTCTCATTTACCATCCCTAACCATAATCTCTCATTGGGCATCCCTAACCATAATCTTTCATTGACCATCCCCAACCATAATCTCTCATTGGGCATCCCCAACCATAATCTTTCATTGACCATCCCCAACCATAATATCTCATTAGGCATCCCCAACCATAATCTCTTTGACCATCCCCAACCATAATCTCTCATTGACCATCCCCAACCATAATCTCTCATTGGGCATCCCCAACCATAATCTCTCATTGGGCATCCCTAACCATAATCTCTCATTGGGCATCCCTAACCATAATCTCTCATTGGGCATCCTCAACCATAATCTCTCATTGACCATCCCTTACCATAATCTCTCATTGACCATCCCTAACCATATTCTCTCCTTGACCATTCCCAACCATAATCTCTCATTGGGAATCCCAACCATAATCTCTCATTGGGCATCCCTAACCATAATCTCTCATTGGGCATCCCTAACCATAATCTCTCATTGATCATCCCTAACCATAATCTCATTGGGCATCCCCAACCATAATCTCATTGACCATCCCTAACCATATTCTCTCATTGACCATCCCCAACCATAATCTCTCATTGGGCATCCCCAACCATTATCTCTCATTCGGCATCCCTAACCATAATCTCTCATTGGGCATCCCTAACCATAATCTCTCATTGGGCATCCCCAACCATAATCTCTCATTCGGCATCCCTAACCATAATCTTTCAGTGACCATCCCCAACCATAATATCTCATTGGGCATCCCCAACCATAATCTTTCATTGACCATCCCCAACCATAATCTCTCATTGGGCATCCCCAACCATAATCTCTCATTGACCATCCCCAACCATAATATCTCATTAGGCATCCCCAACCATAATCTGTCATTGGGCATCCCTAACCATAATCTCTCATTGACCATCCCCAACCATATTCTCTCGTTGGGCATCATCCCCAACCATAATATCTCATTGGGTATCCCCAACCATAATCTGTCATTGGGCATCCCTAACCATAATCTCTCATTGACCATCCCCAACCATAATCTCTCATTGGGCATCCACACCCATAATCTCTCATTGGGCATCCCTAACCATAATCTCTCATTGGGCATCCCCAACCATAATCTCTCATTGGGCATCCCCAACCATAATCTCTCATTTACCATCCCTAACCATAATCTCTCATTGGGCATCCCTAACCATAATCTTTCATTGACCATCCCCAACCATAATATCTCATTGGGCATCCCCAACCATAATCTTTCATTGACCATCCCCAACCATAATATCTCATTAGGCATCCCCAACCATAATCTCTTTGACCATCCCCAACCATAATCTCTCATTGACCATCCCCAACCATAATCTCTCATTGGGCATCCCCAACCATAATCTCTCATTGGGCATCCCTAACCATAATCTCTCATTGGGCATCCCTAACCATAATCTCTCATTGGGCATCCTCAACCATAATCTCTCATTGACCATCCCTTACCATAATCTCTCATTGACCATCCCTAACCATATTCTCTCCTTGACCATTCCCAACCATAATATCTCATTGGGAATCCCCAACCATAATCTCTCATTGGGCATCCCTAACCATAATCTCTCATTGGGCATCCCTAACCATAATCTCTCATTGATCATCCCTAACCATAATCTCTCATTGGGCATCCCCAACCATAATCTCTCATTGACCATCCCTAACCATATTCTCTCATTGACCATCCCCAACCATAATCTCTCATTGACCATCCCCAACCATAATCTCTCATTGGGCATCCCCAACCATAATCTCTCATTGGGCATCCCTAACCATAATCTCTCATTGGGCATCCCTAACCATAATCTCTCATTGGGCATCCTCAACCATAATCTCTCATTGACCATCCCTTACCATAATCTCTCATTGACCATCCCTAACCATATTCTCTCCTTGACCATTCCCAACCATAATCTCTCATTGGGAATCCCAACCATAATCTCTCATTGGGCATCCCCAACCATAATCTGTCATTGGGCATCCCTAACCATAATCTCTCATTGACCATCCCCAACCATATTCTCTCATTGGGCATCATCCCCAACCATAATATCTCATTGGGTATCCCCAACCATAATCTGTCATTGGGCATCCCTAACCATAATCTCTCATTGACCATCCCCAACCATAATCTCTCATTGGGCATCCACACCCATAATCTCTCATTGGGCATCCCTAACCATAATCTCTCATTGGGCATCCCCAACCATAATCTCTCATTGGGCATCCCCAACCATAATCTCTCATTTACCATCCCTAACCATAATCTCTCATTGGGCATCCCTAACCATAATCTTTCATTGACCATCCCCAACCATAATATCTCATTGGGCATCCCCAACCATAATCTTTCATTGACCATCCCCAACCATAATATCTCATTAGGCATCCCCAACCATAATCTCTTTGACCATCCCCAACCATAATCTCTCATTGACCATCCCCAACCATAATCTCTCATTGGGCATCCCCAACCATAATCTCTCATTGGGCATCCCTAACCATAATCTCTCATTGGGCATCCCTAACCATAATCTCTCATTGGGCATCCTCAACCATAATCTCTCATTGACCATCCCTTACCATAATCTCTCATTGACCATCCCTAACCATATTCTCTCCTTGACCATTCCCAACCATAATCTCTCATTGGGAATCCCCAACCATAATCTCTCATTGGGCATCCCTAACCATAATCTCTCATTGGGCATCCCTAACCATAATCTCTCATTCATCATCCCTAACCATAATCTCTCATTGACCATCCCCAACCATAATCTCTCATTGGGCATCCCCACCCATAATCTCTCATTGGGCATCCGTAACCATAATCTCTCATTGGGCATCCCCAACCATAATCTCTCATTGGGCATCCCCAACCATAATCTCTCATTTACCATCCCTAACCATAATCTCTCATTGGGCATCCCTAACCATAATCTTTCATTGACCATCCCCAACCATAATATCTCATTGGGCATCCCCAACCATAATCTTTCATTGACCATCCCCAACCATAATATCTCATTAGGCATCCCCAACCATAATCTCTTTGACCATCCCCAACCATAATCTCTCATTGACCATCCCCAACCATAATCTCTCATTGGGCATCCCCAACCATAATCTCTCATTGGGCATCCCTAACCATAATCTCTCATTGGGCATCCCTAACCATAATCTCTCATTGGGCATCCTCAACCATAATCTCTCATTGACCATCCCTTACCATAATCTCTCATCGACCATCCCTAACCATATTCTCTCCTTGACCATTCCCAACCATAATCTCTCATTGGGAATCCCAACCATAATCTCTCATTGGGCATCCCTAACCATAATCTCTCATTGGGCATCCCTAACCATAATCTCTCATTGATCATCCCTAACAATAATCTCATTGGGCATCCCCAACCATAATCTCTCATTGACCATCCCTAACCATATTCTCTCATTGACCATCCCCAACCATAATCTCTCATTGGGCATCCCCAACCATTATCTCTCATTGGGCATCCCTAACCATAATCTCTCATTGGGCATCCCTAACCATAATCTCTCATTGGGCATCCCCAACCATAATCTCTCATTGGGCATCCCTAACCATAATCTCTCATTGGGCATCCCTAACCATAATCTCTCATTGATCATCCCTAACCATAATCTCTCATTGACCATCCCCAACCATAATCTCTCATTGGGCATCCCCACCCATAATCTCTCATTGGGCATCCCTAACCATAATCTCTCATTGGGCATCCCCAACCATAATCTCTCATTGGGCATCCCCAACCGTAATCTCTCATTTACCATCCCTAACCATAATCTCTCATTGGGCATCCCTAACCATAATCTTTCATTGACCATCCCCAACCATAATATCTCATTGGGCATCCCCAACCATAATCTTTCATTGACCATCCCCAACCATAATATCTCATTAGGCATCCCCAACCATAATCTGTCATTGGGCATCCCTAACCATAATCTCTCATTGACCATCCCCAACCATATTCTCTCGTTGGGCATCATCCCCAACCATAATATCTCATTGGGTATCCCCAACCATAATCTGTCATTGGGCATCCCTAACCATAATCTCTCATTGACCATCCCCAACCATAATCTCTCATTGGGCATCCACACCCATAATCTCTCATTGGGCATCCCTAACCATAATCTCTCATTGGGCATCCCCAACCATAATCTCTCATTGGGCATCCCCAACCATAATCTCTCATTTACCATCCCTAACCATAATCTCTCATTGGGCATCCCTAACCATAATCTTTCATTGACCATCCCCACCATAATATCTCATTGGGCATCCCCAACCATAATCTTTCATTGACCATCCCCAACCATAATATCTCATTAGGCATCCCCAACCATAATCTCTTTGACCATCCCCAACCATAATCTCTCATTGACCATCCCCAACCATAATCTCTCATTGGGCATCCCCAACCATAATCTCTCATTGGGCATCCCTAACCATAATCTCTCATTGGGCATCCCTAACCATAATCTCTCATTGGGCATCCTCAACCATAATCTCTCATTGACCATCCCTTACCATAATCTCTCATTGACCATCCCTAACCATATTCTCTCCTTGACCATTCCCAACCATAATCTCTCATTGGGAATCCCAACCATAATCTCTCATTG
>JAVTVY010001427.1:0-36706 GCA_036873755.1 Hanleya hanleyi
AAGTGTTTTCATGCCAAGGGAAGTAATTTTCAACTTCTAACCCACAATTGCAGGAATTGACTAATAGATTTGACACAATATATATATATTCGCTTTCCTCGTTCAAAATCCGACGATGTTGACTGGTCCGTGCCGTCTATACTGAATTGACAGACGAAGTCACAATAATCGCTTTGGCAATGTCTTGGTACAAGTATCGTGAATTCCAAGTTTCCAAACATTCCGTTCAGCCGTTGATTTTTGCAAATCAAAAAGGCTTTCAAATATTTGGAAATCCAAACAAATTTCAAGGATTTAGTCATATAGCGCGAACATCTACGCTCTTCAGTCTCCCTTCTCGCTTACTTTGCCGAGCAAAATGGAAAATTTATATTTCCGTCAAAGTTAATTTTCAATGAATTTATTATCAGGTCTATCACTTTGATCTGTGAAACTATGGAATGGGGTTGAAGGCTTTATCGAACTGTTCAAGAGGCATAATGACATTTTTCACGATTCAAATTGAGGCCTGTGACAGTCTTGATATTCGATTAGAATAATAAATTAAGTTTCTGCATTTATGTGCGTTATCATCTGCAAACTAAATACGGTACCTTGACACTCTTTTCCATGCAGCAAGCCAATATCAATACATGGTTTGCTCCTTCTATACAAATGATTACATATTTCATCCTTAGGAGATATCACCTCATCCGACATGTTTGGTCAAGCCTTTTCGAAGGTTGATAATTTTATTAATTTTTTTTTTAAGTCAAATTCTGCGAATAAGAAACATTTCTTGTCAGTATCTATGGATATCGCCCTATAATCAATTCGCGAATATGTTTGTCATTAAGTCATTCGGGAGGTGATTTAAGTGCGAAATTTCAGGGTTAGTTCACTAAACAAGGTCTGTGTGTATAAGAGAATCATGTCGAATTCTCGTTATTATCTTTTGGTACATCAAATTATTGCATTCGCGAAAATGACTTCCAAGTCAATATGAAAGGTATCAAAATAAATTTAAAAAACTCTCAAGGAAATCAAGGTCCTAGCTTTTGACAACGAGATCAAATAGATCGCTTTTATGGTCAGTATCTGCTAATATATGACGTAATTTCATTCGTAAAACTGATTGACAAAGTAACGTAAATTGTGAAGTGTAGAACCAGTAAGTTCTAGCAGAAATGGGCTCTGACTTGAGAGAATGATGTCAAATGCAACATGTTTCTGCCCGTTGTCTGCTGATACACATAAGTATTGATTTTACGGAAGTGATTAATGCAATTCTAAAGGGATTATGGGTGCGGAAGAGGACGAGAACATCAATACCAGCGAAGCAAGGCCCTGGCTTGCGAGAATGAGGATAGAGGGACTGTGTTCCGAAAGAGGATCATTCGAAATAGCTATGTGCCAAATTTCATGCTTGTAACCGAAAGTACACAATATAACTATGATGTACTGTTCGCGCATAGGGTTGTCGGACTCATTAAGTACTACATAGTCATTTATGTATTATAAAACCGTTTGCGCATAAAGTCAGTTTTGAGTATTATCAATGAGTCGGTATAGCTAAGACATTGACAACGAGGTCAAATAGATCGCTTTTATGGTCAGTATCTGCTAATATATTATATGACGTAATTTCATTCGTAAAACTGATTGACAAAGTAACGTAAATTGTGAAGTGTAGAACCAGTAAGTTCTAGCAGAAATGGGCTCTGACTTGAGAGAATGATGTCAAATGCAACATGTTTCTGCCCGTTGTCTGCTGATACACATAAGTATTGATTTTACGGAAGTGATTAATGCAATTCTAAAGGGATTATGAGTGCGGAAGAGGACGAGAACATCAATACCAGCGAAGCAAGGCCCTGGCTTGCGAGAATGAGGATAGAGGGACTGGTTCCGAAAGAGGATCATTCGAAATAGCTATGTGCCAAATTTCATGCTTGTAACCGAAAGTACACAATATAACTATGATGTACTGTTCGCGCATAGGGTTGTCGGACTCATTAAATAGTACATAGTCATTTATGTATTATAAAACCGTTTGCGCATAAAGTCAGTTTTGAGTATTATCAATGAGTCGGTATAGCTAAGACATTAAGTGCAAGTCCAGGGATTGGAGGGTCATTGTTTCGATTCCCACAGAGGGTTAAGTTATTCTTCCTTTCAAAACATATTTCCATATATGCGAATTGCTTGGGGGTAAAGTTAAACATCTTTATTCGGTGAAAGTTGCTGAGTTGTTCCGCTTACTTCTGAAACGTAATTGTTGCGTTTGTTTTTATGATGCATGATCTATAATTTGATACCAAGTATTATTCAATGTTAATCATAATGATAATGCGTTACTTGTTATGCTTCTTCGCCAATTTGTGTTTTATCTAGATTGGGTAGATAAAATGATTACTAGAAGTAGTGAACTTATTTTTCTACTTTCTAAGACAGTCGCCTGGGACTGTATGCAAATTAGCTGAACCACCGACAAGGTTGCGGCTCATCTTCTTTGGTATATAAGAAATCCAAGGATCTTAAATTGTGTATACATCTGCATACTGTTCAATGAAAATGGTAATATCTGAAGACAGTGACTGATGTGACGACCGACAGCTTTAAAGCGACTGACTTAAGAGAATTGAAGTCTGAACGGAAATCAACGAAGCAATAATTCATTCCACCGAATATAGTTGCAAATGAATTCAAACGCGCTTGAATGCAGCGTTGTCATGTGAGATTGGAGGTTGAAAAGAAAAGTGTGGCAGAGATCACACTCTCTTAGCGCCTGCGCATTTCAAAAAGTCACAAGAAGAACAAGAACAACAAGAACAACAACAACGCGAGCCTCCCGTAGACCTGCGTGCCGCAGGTAAAAATACAGATTTCCATATCTGAAGAAATAATTGCTGGTCTCCTCGAATAATGAACTGCGAATTGCGAACCGCGGTCTAACTTTATGAACGTAATATGAAATAGGCCTTGGGATTTTGGACGCCTAAATTCTTTAATGGGCGACGGCTGAATATTGAATGACGAACTAAACGCTTGTATCACTCAGGTAAAACTTTTTTCAGCCATGTAGAGACATTTTTCAGCGAGAAAGAAACGTTTTTCACCCAAATTGGAATATTTAGTTGGAAATGTCCAAAAATATTAAATGAAAGTCTTGCTTTCAAGAGCAGGGATTCAATACAATAACGAAGGCCGTGTCATGACCTATTTAAACAAACTTGTCAGGTGATTTTACTGAATACGTATAGCCCAATTCAATGAATTAAACGGTCTGAAAAGCTGAGTAAGGTTGTTATAATCACTGATATTATAGAAGTTCGTGCAACCGCACACATCGTGAATATGACGTATATCAGAGTTTATGTACCGATCATCCCCCACAACGCGAACTAAATCGATCGACCATGAATGCAGTCATAGTTGGGGTTTTTACAGAAATAACTCATGTGTTGACGTCAATGGAATAAGTGAAGATATCTTTGCGATACAAGCGTCTAGTCCGTCATTCAATATTCAGCCGTCGTTCAACGGAGAAGGTTAGTATTTCTTCCGCAAACTGCCGCATTGAGAATAATCGTTTACAAGAGATGAGCTTTTTAGCGATACCGATCAGCGATACGAATTTGATATTTTTGGAATATCATGATGTCTTGCCGGCATCATTGAAAACTGTTGACCGGTTCTCTCTTGCAGGAAACTTGCCTAAATTTATGTATACTAGGATTGTCTTTTTCAATTTAGTGCTAATACTGTTATATGGAATATGGAATATGGAATGGATCTTTGGATTATGAACGCGGATATTCTTCAATGGACGACGGCTGAATTATGAATGACGGACCAGACTGTACAATCGAGTGATCAATTAGCTTGTATATGTGTACTTTTAGTCGCATTTTCAAAGTTCATAAAATTAATTTTGATTTCAGGATATAAATTTAGACTAACATTATTTTCAAATTATTGTCCGAAAAGAAATTAAAGTGAACAATCAATCAATGTACTGCCTTTTACATATGACATTCATCACATTAAATTGTGTGAATAAGGAAGAAATGTGAGAGAAAATAGAATTCAGACAGGTCTAGAATTTCGTCCGGAATTTTATTCAGGAAATGTTGAAGTGATATTTGGCGAATAGATACATATATCTGGCAGCTATTCCAGGCGATATCAAGACTGAATTCTGCTTTTTCTCGGAAATTTGCAGATAAGCTGAGCCGATTCCAATAAGGCCAGCTGCCTCAATGACTGGAAAGCTGTGACACGCCACTCTCATGTGTTTATGGGATCAAATAACAGCAGCGTCAACAGATACGTACATAATTGTACCTGATGCCTCTTTGGGTATAGATACTTCATACAAGAAACTATTATCAATGCCTCTCTGTCAGTCGAAAGCTCTGGATCTATACATATTGTTATCCCCAGGCTTGGCTATCGCATGCTTTCTTTCATGATTTCTTCATCATGTAAGAATCCCTTTTTCAGAAACACACTCACTCGCTGTCGGTGGTGAACTATTATTCAGTGGTCCAATGATTCTTGGAGAGAAAACGATTTTTAAGTATTTCCTTCTCATTGTATAAGTTTTGTATCCATGTACAGTCTTTGTAACAATGACTGATGCGCTCGAACCTTTGACAGAACAGTGTAATTCTGACGAATCCGATTGATCACCGAGTATTTCTTCCGAGACCGAACTATTAATTTTTACACGTTGTCGTGTGCCTTGGTCGACAATTCATCTGCATTCGAATTGGAATAGTGTGCCATTTCAAATGAAATATTAATCTATGCAAATTCTTGGTAACGCCATTGCGAATACAAACGGGAAAGTAACCGATTCAAATTTATAAACTGTTTGCGACGATATCGTGATCATTTAATTTCCTCGGTATGCTGACTTTCTGCATTGCGCATCATTTGTTGGCGTAAAGATTCTTATCGAAATGTTTTGTAACCCACAAATCAAGAAATGGCCTCTTTCTGCGACAAAAATAATTTAAATTGCTTTAGGTGAATACTGTGGCTATTCCTTGGCATAACTAAACGACCAGACTGCTCGGGCATGTGTTCGCTGTGGTTTTATTCAGGGAATTGAGGAGGATGGTGTCTGAACTCAAAACTTGTTCACGTCTGAACAACGCCACAGACACCGGTGCAAAGAGGATGCGCGTACAGGCGACATGTATTTAAGTTCAATTTAACCCAATATCGTCGCCGCTAGCGTCTTGGGTCGGCCCGTTAATGGCATTGAGATTGTGGTTTCATGATGTTGTTGTTATCGAGCTAACATTCACTGTTATAAATTGCCGTTATTTCACAGTAAATGTATGTTGGAGTTTACAGTACATTCAATCGGAAACACGTTAATCTGTAAATTGAACTGTGATATTTCAGTTGACATCATCTGCAATGAGTAAACTGCGTACACATGTAACATAAAATTCCTGTTTTCTCTGAAAGGAGGTTGATATCTTTGCACACGAAACGCTCAGTTGCAGGAAACACCCGACACCTGCGTTGTACGATACAACATTCAGAGCATTATCAGAACACGTGCTGGGACGGACGCAGCGGATAACTTTAATTTTCGGTCTATAGAACGGTTTGATTTTGGTTTTATCCATCTTCACATTTCAAGTTAAATACTAAACTAACGTTCCGTCATTTAGTGTTCGACTTGGATATGCGAAGATGGGTTTTATCTGACTTGGAGTTGTGTCCCACTGTTCGTGTAATAATTGCACAGATTCGTTCGTGATTAGTTATGAAACTTGTGGTGATAGCATTTGTAAACACGAAGAGCTGAAATACGCGAAAGAGCAATGGCCATTTCGGCCCTTTCAGTGACCTACGTTGCCGCGGAACCGATAATTGTAGACAATGATGTCTTTAATTGTATAGTTTAAATAATGTTACATAACGGTAATTGTAAATTACAGGGCAACCCCAATTTTACAGTTGAATGCCTGTCAATAAACGGTTATTATAAAATACGGTGCAAACTTTTTACATTTCAAAGCCTGTTAAAAAACGGTAATTGTAAAATACGGGGCAACGTAATTTTACTGTTAAATGTACTGGCACCTTTTCTGCCAGTACATTTAACTGTGAATTTACGGTGTGAATTATAACAGTGTTGTCTTCCCCAAAGTGCGGTATGAAGTTTGGAGCTCGTCATGTACCATGGAGGTGTAGAGTCAATCGTAATCACGAAAGTTGCCATAAGCATTGGTTGATTCAATCGATCGCAATGCAGTCCCCCTGATATGCTAATCTTGCCTCCCATTTCAAAACCACTGGATTAAATTGACCGTAGTCCGACAAAACCTTGTTGCAAGCATACGACTGAAACTCGACGTGATAACGTAGCATACAAAGAAACATCGACTTACTAGAGCGTAGTTGGAAGCATTTGTTTTTAATTTGAAAATGTTTCTATCAAATGCTTTTCATTCGCATTGATTTTCCCCACGAATTTGCTTGCACTAATGATATGACATTTGCTTTTATTCCTTATTCAAAATCCGACATAGGCAGGTTGGTGATCAAGAAATGGTATCTTTAACGAACCGTCGAATCAATCCGATTCGCCAGAATTCCAATATCCTGTTAAAATTTATAATTTTAAATAAAATGCTTCAGCCAATGTGTCCGAGACTATATAATACCATTCACTTTTATTATTGTAGTTTTAAGGTCGCTTTTCATTCTGATTTCTCGGACCATCATCATAATGCTTCGTGTATACTCCATTATATATTTCTCTCATCAATTCATACTTTTACAAGCACTATATTATATTTCATTTAGTTGATGTGTTCATTTCTTGTGTATTGTAGAGGATGAAAGAAGATGAACTCGGCTGAATATAGAGAAGAACTGTAACACATAAAACACCATTATGGAGCGAAAAGAACATAAATTGACCGGGATATTCGCAAACAGTATGTCACGGACTGGTGCATCGTTGCCTTACGTGCCTTTCGTTGCCTTGGCGCTTACTATGATCAGTGCACTGCTGTCTATCTTTGGAGCTATTGTGATATTCTGGATTCATTTTCGTTACATCGATGTTCGGGTGACTAGTAGACGCCTGCTGCTGTTCCTCACAGTAGCTGATTTTATGACGGCTATCGGGAATTTACTGGGAACGCTTCGCTACACGGTTGTATACAACTACATGCACGAACAAACAGGCACAATCAGTAACAATTCTTGCACTGCCCCGTTCTGCGTAGCCCAAAGTTTCTGGACAACTTACTCGTCAATATCCTCATTTTTTTGGACGATGGCCATCACTTTATTCTTCTACTTATCTCTCATATACAAGATACCGGCTGAATCCGTGAATCGCCTGATGAAACCATTCCACATCATATGTTGGGGCGCTCCAGGTAAGGTATGATTGCCTCTGCACGGGCTACAGTTCATTCAGTTTAGAAGGCTCTTAGTTCTCGTCGAAGCGAGATAGGTCATTGGCCTAAGATATATTTTTGGAATTTTAAATCTTTCGCTTGCATCCTTCTAAAAAATTAAATGACGATTCAACACGCTCATTGAAGCCATGGTGCATATTCCTATAACCAATTAAGCATCGCCATTTGTGGCTCCAGTCGATTCGGCAACGACTCATACCAAGATAACAATCTAGGTAAACCAAGATGGTAAATCAGGGGAATATTCCGTGATATTATATCTGAGTTTACTGAGATTGACCAAGATAACAGAACACAGCTCGAATTAGTCGTTGGAACTGGGGATCCGATAGTTAATAACCCACAATGGCAAGTCATGCGAGTAACCGCGTGATTATGGGCGTATTATACAGGGTTTTTTTTATTTGCTTTCGAAGATATATTACATTTCAAAATGGAATTTCCCGTCAGAAATGTGCAACACGAGAGCAACTTCTAATTCATTTTCAGTTTCTGAAGGAGAGTTCGTTGAACGCGATGAAAGCATGGAGAAGAGAGGCTATGGATGAGCCTAAACGAACGTTAGCGCCTTATTGTGGACTTTCCGGAATTCGTTATAGTTTTATAGGCAGTCTAATCAAATCACACCAGGGCTTGAAAAGCGGCCTATAATATGCAACTGTCACCTCGGTGTTTGTAACACTATGGCGGAGATGTGCTTACAATTGGGTTATGGTTCATTAATCCAAACACGCACGCGTCTGATATTTCTAAGCTGTTTCCATGGTAAACCAATAGACAGTTTCCCCCATACATCTGGGCTATTTATGAACAACGATTGGGCTATCAATGAACAACAATTGGGCTATCAATGAACAACGATGCAGATCTAACAATTTCTCCGTGTTGGCAGCTCTGTTGGCGATATTTCCGACAGCTCGTCAGTTTCTGTTCAATGTGTGACGTTGAGAGATGGGACGTTATAAAGATTTGTATATACAGCCGTTTCATAGATCCATGTGGGACTTATGTCGGATTTGATATTTTTGGAACATCATGATGTTTAGTCGGCATCATTGAAAACTGTTGGCCGCTTCTCTCTTGCAGGAAACTAGCCTATGTTTATGTATACTATGATTGTTTTTTTGAATTTGGTGCTAATACTGTTATATGGAATATGGAATAGGTCTTTGTATTATGGACGCGGATATTCTTTAATTGACGACGGCTGCATTATGAATGACGGACCAGACGCTTGTAATTACCGATATTATATGATCCAGCAACCTGTAACCTGTAACCTGTACCCACGTCAGTTGATGAGCCGAATAATCAAAATCCGCTTTATGATAAAGTATATCGTCGCCAGATAACATTGCGAAGCCAAGTGGGCTTAAATATTTATATAGTATTGAATCATAATATGCCGTGTTGTCATATGCGTTTATTGTCACCGTCATAAAGTTCTCTCAGTGACATGTAATGGTGTCTATGGGCCAAGCTTATTAACACGACAGATGAGCTTGTTAATGAGACTGCATTAGAGGTTACATTAAACACCAGAAAAATCTAGCATGATACAATATTGAACTTCGTCAAATATTTTATCATTAGCTTTAATTTGATGCTCAACTCGATGGGTTTGTGTTGTGTTCCAATTTTAGCCAAATCATGAGAAATGCATCCAGAAGGAGCGCGGGCTAGATACATGGCCCAACGGTACCACGGTGGCACCCGTCATTTTGTGATTGTACACCAACACAACTACTATCTGGGCAAAACAAGTCTCAATCTACGCATCTTAATACGGTCACATAGTTAGCTACTTGACTACTGCTTGCGTTCAGGTTTTTGGGTTTCCAATCACTGACGCTGTTCTGTCGATTTACAGTTGTGAAAATCGAGGATTCCCCTATTCATGGGAATTCATGTTTGAGGCCAGTTACCTCGGGCCTGTGCAGCTTTGTCATAATATAATTATATTCCTTCATTGTGAAACATCGACAATACTGGCTCGGGTGAGAATCGAACTCACGTCCCCCTGCTGTAACGGCTGAGCTACCAAATCTAGTTGGAAACAGCTCGCTAATTCAATCCATTCCAAGTGCATTCGGACGAGAATCGAACTCACGACTTAGGGGGATACCGTTCCACTGCTCTACCGACTGAGTTCAGTTGGGAACAAGCCAGTATTTTCTGGCAGGGTGTTTCACAGTGTAGGAATATAATTACATTTATGTTATAATTTATCCCTGAAGATGACTGCAACTATGTTGATAATAATATGTCTTCATCTTCATCTGCGATATCCGTTTGAGATTTATGTATTTTAATATTTATAGGTATTATATGTGTGGTGGCTGTGAGCTGTGAAGCACTGGGCGATGATCATTCCGTGGGTTCCGGGGCTTGGTGCTGGATAAATGACTGCCTCTCAGTTAAAGACCGAATCATGTGGATGATTATTGCTGGTAAAGGATGGGAAATCCTAACCTACTTCTCGAGCTTCATGTTGCTCGTAATTTTCGTCTATCAATGGCGCAATCAGGTGAGGACGGCCAGTTGAGTTTTCAGGAAGAGGTAATCATTTTTTTACGAGGAGAAATTTTGTCGGTCAATCCGAAATTCTGCAATTTTTTTATACAATAGGAAAGGTGGAACATAATCGAAAACACCTCTCTAACAAGTTATTTCACATTTTGGCCTTATGCTAACTGTCGTCGAATATCATCTCTTTCTGTATATTTATATAATTTTATTTTCTGGTTAATTTTCAGCCCACTTCGATTTTTGAAGAGGCAAATGACAGGGGTGGAACATTTAGAGAACAGGACAAAAACTTCTTTTTTATTCCCCTGGTCCTTTATATCCTTCGGATGTGGGGCACCATCAGATTTATTGTCGCCTCCAGCAGCCTTGCCGCTGACCTAGGCGCGCCCACCTGGAACACATTACAGTCTGTTTTACTCAATTTACAGGTTAGTTAGATTTCTATCATAACAATGGTATTTGGGTTTTCTGAATTACAGGTAACCAATAGACGAAAAATTTGATCTAATCGTCACACGTAGCGTGTATTCAATGTTCAATGTCAAAATAAACATGAAATGTTGGGGGTATTGGCCCTTAAAAATCATGTTTGCCAGACCAGTTTCTATCAAGCCACTCCCCCCTCCCCCATGTAATTAGGATGAATCCGGATGGTAGGAGACATATAGCACATTCTGTTTGCCTCTTCGTCGGTATGTATATGTATGTTCGTCCAATAAAACAAACATGCGTGGGCGATATCTTGGTTCATTTTTTTCAGATGTATACTGTGCACAAATTACATAAATGCGTCAGATCCTTCATTCATTGGGCAGCCGTCTCCTATTCAGAGTTTTCAAAGGTCCATAATCCGAAGACCTGTTTCATGATTAATATTAACACCTAAGTTAACATAACCGAACGATAAAAAGTAAATTGGAATTACTTGGGATAGAAGTGGTCAACATTTTTCACTGATGGCGACAAGCTCAATTGATATTCCGTTCGAATCCGTATCACAATTCAATGTTCGTAGAGTGTAGTACATTGCCGTGTCGTATCCGAAAAGTGACGTCACGATATTGGTGTGACTAAAAAGAAATAGAATGTTCTAATGAACATATTAATCTGCTAGATGAGTATCTCAATCATTAATCTGCTAGATAAGTATCTCAATCATTAATCTGCTAGATGAGTATCTCAATCACGCTTTGATTGCGACTGTTCATATAAACATTACAGAGATTCACGTATTCACATAGTGTTTATACGGCCTATCCCCCGATTGAGCGGAATTAGATACAAATTACAGTTCATAGCGCCAAGACCTTCAACACTATGATTATAGTTTGCAATCAACAAATGATATATATCACCGAGTATATTTGGAATGTAGGCGTTTGATTTGATAACCTTGCTTTAGTCTTCTTTTAATCCAGTGAATTGATAAATCTGTTTCAACGCGTCGTTTATATAAGGGTTCACTGCAAGAAGATCGTCTATAACGTTTGATGAATGTAAAGGGGCGAGCTTTATGTAAGCGCTTGCTCTTAATGACCTCCTGCTTATAATCGAATTCATATGAACACAGATATAGGTCGGCCATGAGAGATGCGCATTTAGTATATTGTGCTACCGAATTTAAAAAAGATATTATTTATGAGAAATTCTAACAGTTCTGAAAACACTGAAACATCCCAAGAGTGGTAACCTTTATACACTTTAGAACTAAAAAACGCCATCTGGTTTTTGACATTGATACATTGGTGACAGGTAGAACTCTGGTGAGCTCTGGCCTACTTTTACAGTCCGTCATTTCAATAAACGCACGATATCTCGGGTACTTTTGCAGATGGGATTATACAATTCGGGTGTATAAGATACCCAGTATATGTTGAAGATTTCCTTTGAATTTCTTCTACCTCTATATTACCGCTCCAGCTCTGTCAACTCTGCACATCGGCACAACACAACTTGGTTTATCGCCATTTCTTTTGCGTCGTTATCAAACAAATGGATAATATTTTCAATTGAAACTCTGGGAGAGAACTTTGCTACTAATGACGCAGATTTGGGGTGTTTTGTGTCCAAAGCTGATCTAGGTCGCGACTGCGTCCCAGATGAAAAACCCACTTTTTAGGAGGTTCAAGATCGAGCAACATTCCTATTATCTCGTCAAACCTGTACGAAAATTTTCAATTCTCTGAACTGGCAAGGGCAAGAAACTGCCATAATGGAAGACGTCCATGATAGCAGGCTGACCTGTACAACATTGCCTAAATGCCTGATCACGTGGATATCATATTTCAAAATGTCCGATTCAAATAATTTCATTTGATTCTGTTTTCATTTCAGTGCATTGGAGACAGCGGACAGGCATTCTTCAATTTTGTCCTCTTCTGTTTATTGGATAAACCAGTACGCCATTGGATGTTCAGTGGTAACAGAGAGCGTGCTATCAACACTGGCATGCGAGAACAACGCCATATACAATACAGAACAATGGAAGAGACATGTGTGACATAGTTAAACTGTCGCCTGAAACTAAAAAATGCATAGTTTGATGCATACTGCACATGTGGTAGTTGTTTTAACCCTATCTGGCCTGGGCTTTTTGGGACATGTCCTAATTATTTTTCTTACCCCTTGAGCTAGGGAGTTAAGACTTACCACACTATAGCCTTGGGTCACAGTGACGTCATGTTCGAAAACGCCATTTTGGGGTCGATTTTTGGGTAAGATTTTTCGAATTTTCTATTCATGCAATTTCTCCTAAAAAAGTGCATGATAAATTAGTAAATATTAATGTGATTTGAAATAAAATAGTTTTTGCCCACTTTTCATCGCGAAAAAGTAGAAATTTTGAAGCAAAATGACGAAAACATCACTTCTCTGGTACCCTCTGTGACAGCCATGAATTTACCCATGATCCTCTCCGCGGGTGGGGGTGGGTATGCAAATAGGCTCAAAATGATCCTAATATGATAAACTATAAAGTCAGGGAGTGTCAGCTCCTAATTTTTGGTTGGTTTAATTCCATATAATGGTCGAATATCACCCCTCAAATGTTCTGGCTTATACAGCGCATTGGCATGTCCAAACGGATTGACATCGAAAAGCGAGTGGAGGATTGAGTACAGTTTCAGGTGGTGTTCACTCATCATGTAGGTAGCCCTGCATGATCGGTTGAAATATCGGATCGTATACTTATCAGTGAAAACGTAGAGAATGCTTTGGTTTGCGGCAAGAACTTTTACATACTTTCATGTATATGCCTAGCTATAAGTCAGAGAATCTGTAGAATCAGTGACAAAAATAGTTTAATCAGCTGTGGTATATTTTATAACATTTAGCGAAAGCGCTGAGTAAATACAAACGTCTAATCCGTCTTTCGCTATTCATCAAAACGTTCATCCATGACAAACGAGGGATCGAGAAAGATATACAGTTTGAACGCGTACATCGCTTTGTGAGTGGAAGAAGAGGACCACGTCCCATCGTTGCCAGGTTCTCCTTCTTCAAGGATAGAGAGATGGTCAAATACTCCGGGCCCAAACTTCGAGATACAGATTTTCGAATGACCGAGCAATTCCCCCCGGAGATTGCCGAAAGAAGAAAACCGCTGTACTGAGAAAGGCCAAAGCCGAAGGCAAACAAGCCCGCTTGGTTCTGGACAGGCTGTACGTTGAAGGTAAGAGGATCTACCCAACAGAACAGTTTGATCGACCGCCACCCAGAAGATACGGACCACTTTCATCAATAATCGTAACTTACGTAAGAAATTTTCATCTACGAAGTATTTACGAGAAAAGTTACGACAACTTTACACGGGTTTCATGAACGTCAACGTAAATATCTTCGTAACTTTCTTCGTATCTTTTTTTCGTAACGACCGGAAGTACAGATTTGCGACAATCGTAAATGAAACTGGCCCTGTCCGAGTGACAGGTGCCCGTTTGTCCTATCTCAACATGCTCAACCCATATATTTCAGATAAAATGATAGAAAGAGATTGGAAAAGCAACATATTTAGAAGATTTTCTTCTTTGGCATGTATACTCCGTAACAGATCCTAAATTTTTAACTTTTCTGGAGCTGTTTACCGCGCGAGTTGAACAAGGACAAAAATTAAATTGCGAAATGTCAAGAATTTGCGCCAGCGGCGCTGTCTGTTTTTAGTTTAGGTAGGTACTCCAAAACTGGTCTGCGCAGCTCACCTGAGTTGGTTGAAATGACCGGCTGATTAGCAGTCTCAATGACGTCACCAATGGCCAGCTAAATACTCGCGAAACAACAAAACCCGTAGTATAACTGTGGAGTTGTACTATCGGTAATTCAGAATGCTGAGTCAAGCTGTTTGACCACACAATACTACTTTGATAGTATTGGTAAATACTGGAAAAGATAATGCAAAATTCGTTCCCACAAACGGCCAATTTATAAAACAATTTTATAAAGTAACGAGAGTAGAACAGTTCATTATTTCCATTCATCTCGGAAATTCTCGAAGAAGTTGCTTGCATGCCGTATCCCGGGGTGACGTCGGGAGATCAAATCAAAATGGCGGCATTGCTGCATCAGGTTTTCCGAGACCTGCCGATCTATTGTTTGATAAACGACAACAAAGCCACGTGGCTGCTCTGATTTCTATGAAACACTGATTACTCCTGACAAAAGACAAAAGAAATTAAAGTAATCTCCCCTGTTTCTATGGTGCAATCACCAGGTGGCAAAGTTGTTCAAATAACGGAAGTGACCATTGATCAGCTGTAGCAGCTTGGTGAAGTTTGGCTCCCACAAAAAAGACTTTATAATACTACCAGAGATTTAATATTTCTTGACGATGATCTGCTATACCCATTCTTCCTACTGGTGAGATTTTTACCCATTATCTGCAATTTAAATTTTGGTCCTTGTGAGTCCCTAGTTTAGGTCTAAGTTGTAAGGCCACGCAAATGCTTGGAACATTGTGTCTATCAGGTAACGTACACGCATTAAAGTTTCTCTGGGAATGTCTATTTGATCTGATAACTGAAAAGTCCAGAAGTCCAGTTTGATCAACATGACGAAGGGCCCGAATTTCGATATGCGGGAAACGAACGTTGAAGCGTTTATAGTTTCCATAAACTATCACAGAAAATTTATATTGTACACATTCACTGAACACATGTGCAAACCGATGACAAGGATCTGTTAGTTTATTAGTTCAGCATAAATTTGTGTCACTGTTCAAAAAGTTGCAAATAAATCGCATGCAGTAAGCTGAAATTTCACACACAAAGGCTTGTAACTCAGGCTATCTGGAACAGATATAGCTGGCATATTTGAAGGATCTCACACCATGTTATGAGAGACAAAACTCTGAGAAAAGTAGGCAGTTCATAACTTTCTAGACAAATTCAAATTTACCATCTATTTTAATGGAGCTTGAAAAACCCACCAAAACTGGAACCGGAAACATAGTTCACTACACAATGGGATAGTTACATAGGTTGCAGAGATTCTAGTATTTTACAGTGTGATATTTTTACTGATGTGGACATCCAGCTGCACAGGAGAGCACTTTTTACTGAAATCATCATCAGGCTAAGTAGATGCAATATAATGTATTGATAGTTATATTGAGCTCTCATTATCAATTCAAAATAATTTCCAAGGTTTGAATTCATTGGAAAAAGTATTGGTAAATTTGACTTGCCATACAGTAAGTTCAAATTCTAAACTCCTGGAACACGTGACTAAATTAATTACCACAAATTTACCACAAACAACCACACTGTAAATCAACTGCCAGTGTCAGAAGATCTCGAAGAATAACACTGATACACCACCAAACGTATGTACTGGTATGTCGATATAAAAACTCTCATAAATCAGATATCAGCCATGTTTTGCTAAGAATGAACTGTATCTCATTGCTGTCATTTCCCTCAAACAAACAACTTCCCATCCTCCACATACTACACACAATTTATTTTACTACCACAAACAATGTGAGGATATTTTTTTTCATTTGTGTAATTTATAAAAAAAATCTATACAAAATTAAACAAATGTTCAAGTACAAATAAAAAACTACAAAGTGACAATACAGTGCCACAAATTTAGCACAAACACCACAACATAGATTCAGCTGCATTTTGCAATAACAAACACCTCTCACTTTAGTCAATAAGCTTATTTGAACAATAGGAGTTGAATCAATTTCCTTGTGACTATTTTTCTCTCTTGACAACCTACAGCCCCCCCCCCCCCTCCCCTTATATTAAGTTATTGTGAACTTTCATAATCTGGGGTACTAAGGATCAAGGGAAAATTATAGATGGTGCCCAGAATTTATCATTAAATTTAAAAAGTGCTGCAAACAGCCTTTCACACAAATAATGACTTTCCAGCCGGTAAGAGTTGACTAACCTAGCTGTGACAATAGTAATAACCAAATTGCAAGATTATAAATATTGTAAACAGTGATAGTTGTTATATAGCCAGGATAGCAGAGATGTTGCTTATGGTTGGCCATCCCTGCCAGAATTCGTCATTTAGAGGCTGCCTCTAAATAATATATACCATGGTATAAAATGCCAAGCCTGCCATAATTCGTATTTAGAGGCTGCCTCTAATTATTTTGTACCATGGTATAAAATGTCGAGCCTGCCATAATCCCTATTTAGAGGATGCCTGTAAATCGCCAAGCCTGCCACAATTCGTATTTAGAGGCTGCCTCTAATTATTTTGTACCATGGTATAAAATGCCGAGCCTGCCAAAATTCGTATTTAGATGCTGCCTCTAATTATTTTGTACCATGGTATAAAATCGCCAAGCCTGCCATAATTCCTATTTAGAGGATGCCTCTAATTCATTTTAGCCGTAAGTCGTAATTTTCGCCTTCTTATTACTTCCACCAATGATATGCGCTTTCACAAATTTGGTGCCATATCTCTACGCTTGTTACAAGTTTACTCATTGGTCAAATTTAATATTCTTGATATGACATCGAGTTGTTTATGACTTACGGCCAAAATGAATTAGAGGCATCCTCTAAATGGGAATTATGGCAGGCTTGGCGATTTTATACCATGGTACAAAATAATTAGAGGCAGCCTCTAAATACGAATTATGGCAGGCTCGGCATTTTATACCAGGGTATATATTATTTACAGGCAGCCTCTAAATACGAATTGTGGCAGGCTTGGCGATTTACAGGCATCCTCTAAATAAGAATTATGGCAGGCTCTGCATTTTATACCATGGTACAAAATAATTAGAGGCAGCCTCTAAATACGAATTCTGGCAGGCTTGGCATTTTATACCATGGTATATATTATTTAGAGGCAGCCTCTAAATGACGAATTCTGGCAGGGATGGCCAACCATAGTTGCTGGTTGCAATGTTGTATTTCAACACACTCAGTTTTTAGCTGGGGGTGTTTTGAACAGAATGAACATTGGTTTGGCTTCTCACTATAGTTGTTAGTTCAGAACATTCTGAACAAAATGAGCATATGTATGACTTTACACCAGTTGCTTTCTGTAAGTTATGAAGATGAATGTCATGAAGAGAATGAACATTTATATCACTATTCACTACATGTAAATGTCTACATCTTTTCTTCAATTGTTATATTGGAATCTTCTGAATAAGCATGCATATATGGCTTTTTCACTATTTGTCAGCTGAACACTGGAATCAATTTATTGTTTCGAATATTATGAAATAAGAATTATTTTAAACTATTTTCTTTGTACATCCATGTGAAATTCTTTGTGAATATTAAACCATGATGAAACATTTTAGTTCAGACAGCAAAATAATGCAATTCTGGAATAAATGCTAAAATTCCACCTGTCAAATCCAATATTACATTGTCACATATACATGTCATCAAAAGCAAATCAGCTGGAAGTGTGTTTGTGACATTATATCAGAATAGCTAGATGGCACTGGCACTTATCAAACCAGTGTGAGTGAGTGAGTAGGATTTGACGTCGTTTTCAACATTTTTTCAGTCATATCACGACATGCCTAACGTGCCAGAACATGAGAGTGTCCACAGTTCCTATTATCCTGGACACTGATCAGCCCAGCCAGTACAGCACCCGGTCACCCATTCAAGTATTGACCGAGCTCAGTGTTGCTTAACTTCGGTGATCTGACAAGAACAAGTGTGCCTAATATGATATGCCGTACCCACCTTTACCACTATATATACTCTTGGACAGTCTCTAAACATGAAAGACGAGATGCGGAGTCAGCACGCGGGGATCATGGGTTCACTTATTATGTGTACATGTTTCATAAGTTGAGTATTTGAATTCCAGCATCACTTGATTTTTGTTTTGAATCAGCGTAAATATTCCTACGAAGTAGGCTCTCATTTGCAAATTGTCAGGTAATGAGTGAATGAGTGAGTCCATCCGAATCCTTTCGTCGGCAAAATAAGGAGAACCGTTGACATTAGAACCTTGATTTTTGGCATGAACGTGCATTAGGAGACTGTTACCAGCAAGTTCTGAGCTGACCTGCTTTTGATGAAAATTTGACCTACTTAGGTTACTTTTTACATTACGCTTGGACCCCCAAGTCATCTTCCTCACCCTACTTCGTAGGTCCTTCTAAGCAGGGAGGTGGTGGCCAATGAATTCTAGCTAATTTAAGGTTACAGACTTCTACTTGATTCACTTCTGATGTAGCATATTAAAACACAATCATGATTTTTTAATCAGCTTAAAAACTTGAATCCTCTTCAGTATAATGTATAGATCTACAAAACAATTCAGTCTGGACAGTTAATGACTTAAGTCGCAGAAAAAAAAGTTGAAATTGTAGTAGTTCTATTCCATATTGCATTTGCGCATGTATACTCCATGGCATGCATGAGTCATTATACATATTGAAAAAGACAAACCGCCATCAAACCATGAATTTTAAACCAAACGTTTATAACTGTCCACCAAATTCCCTCAGCCAAATTTGACCATTGTTAGTGTCATCCGTCCATCTGTCTGACTGTCCATCGTCCACCTGTCTGACTGCATCATCCTCGTTAATATAATATCTCACCAAGAATAATAGCAATTAGGCTTTCCAAAACCATAGATACAACTATACCATATCAACTTGGACTATATCAGCCCTGTCTTTCTCACTTTACCACAGGTCAGGTTTTGTGTTCATTGGGCTATTTCTTATTATTTTTTTTAGCCGTCTTCCGATTTGTTTCAATACTAATACAGTTGTTTTGACGCTGCATTACCTGGTATAAATATGCCATATATAATATGATAAAATATTATGTCACCCATATTACATTATGTAAAACACCAGCTACTGTCAAACTATAAGAGAAGAGGGGGCTGTCCAACATGTACCATAATGAAGACCAGCTGGTTGCAGTTACAATGTTACAGTTACAACAGTTACAATGTACACTCTAGGTACCATAGACATGGTAGACTACAATCAATGGGACTTGGTAGCCAAACCTTTTGTTAGATTGTTCTTTGAAATGTCCTGTAATGGTACACCATTTCAACTAATAATGTGACACAACCAATATGTTCTATAATGTACTTCCCCATATAATTTCACCAGTACTTCGAGAGCAGGTTAGTGCCAGCTTTGAGTTTCAGGGTCATGCGGTGTCAATAATGTATTGCTGTCAAGTATATGGTAATATGGTCAGGGGTTTTTCTTGACAGTTTTTCATCGGGGTAACCCGGATGAAAAACAAATAAGAATTGAGTTTTGACGTTTTTTTGGAAATTGAGTTTTCCATGAAAAAATTGAGTATTTTATTTTTCGGACATTCGGAAAAAATTGAGTTTCCTTCAATAAAATTGAGTTTCTGTAACGAAATGCAAAGATAATACAGCTCGCGAGAAGAAAGAAAAGACTGCACTCACGTGGTGGAAGAGCGATGTGTGCGTTGTTGTTGTTATACGCACAGCCTACGTTTTGTTCCACTTTGCATGCGGGCGTATGACGTTTCATTGGAAAGGGAATTCCTTGTAGTTTCTGATTGAATGCGTGATTTCGACCGATGGCCAATCAAACAGACGATAACATCGAAAAACTGCAAGGGGTGTTTTCCCGTTTCTCCAGTAACGGTAACAGCCGATCCTGTATCGGTTACCTTGATTGGACAAGCGGGGTAACGTGACCTACATCGAAGCGCTCATTGGGCATAGCCCTTCAACTGGGTCAAGCTGATCTGAGGGAAACGCCATTTTTATCTCATCGCAACGAAATTACGTGGCGCAGAAGCTCGAAAGAAATTTGAAAATAAAGTTTGTTTAGCGGATTTAATCGAAACCCGCACTTTGGAAATATAAACTGAGCTTCTGTACTTCAACTATACCAAAGAATCATATATTTTGAAGGGGTTTTCTGTGAGTATTTTATATTTTCTGGGCGGCTTCTCGACAACGTTTTATGGAAATCTCCGTTGGTGTTTTTTTTTATTTTTCATTTTTATTTCTTCCTCCCGACTTCGTTATTCTGAGACAGAATATCAAGTTTACATTCAAGAAATCAAATCAGGCTTAGCTAACAATATATGTATGGTTTTTATCGAGTTTCATGCTTGGTAAATTTGAAAAAAGCGATTTCAGAATGGTACATCGCTGTACTCGCATTGGCAGAAGCAAAGGCTCGTCGCATTTTTCGTATAGAAAGACGAGAGCCGTTTGAACGGCGAGTTAAAATGCTGAAAAACTGAACTTAGAAAAATAAAGAACTGAATAAAGATCTATGCATGGAGACATTCATACAGTTGACTCCTCGTCGATGATCAATAATAAACTCCAGTAAATGGGGAGAGTCAGACGCAGGCATTTGCACGTCGCTGAAAGTGAAAGTAGGCGGGATGATATATGTAGAGCTGCCAGATGTCAAGAAATGTAAAGTGTCTCCATGAATAGATTTTGTAATAGATTATGTAATCGAAAATGCGAGACAAGAACTTTGATTTTCACAACACGTCGGTTCGGTATTGCTGCGCAACAACAACAACACAATGTTGTAGAGGGGGTGAAAAAAAAACGTGATGGAGGGCGCATTTTATTTTCATTTTTCTGAAAGCCAACCAAAATGTTGGCCATACAACTGACATTTGAGATGCATACTGCAAACCTGTGTATGCATCAGCTGTTTTCAAGCACAGAAGAATTTTTCATCATTTAGATTTACACTGGAAGAAATATACCTCTGAAACGCCCGTACACAATCTCTTTTTTTTTGTGGGTATTGCATGTATTTTTTTTGCATGCTATTCCTATTTCTAAGATGAAAAGGCACTAAAAATTGAGTGTTCGCCCTTCATTCGATGAAAATTGGGAAAAATTGAGTTTTCATACTTCATTCGATTAAAATCGGGAAAAATTGAGTTTTAGGCATTATTTAGCGCGCCGAAGGCGCGCGAAAAAAATTGAGTTTTATTGAATTCAGAAATTGAGTAGATGAAAAACTTTTGTCAAGAATAACCCCTGTATGGTATAGTCATTATCATAACACATTATTTACATTCACCCTCCAAGTTAGTGTCAAGGTTACTCTGGACTGACCATATCCATGATCCATTTTCAAAGGTCACATGTTGAATGTGGTGAACACAGAGCATATGATTGTGCACACAGTACATACATCATGTTTCTCGAAAACAAACTGGGCTGGCATCACGATATTATTTGAAATGATACTAGTTTACAGGGGCGGCGGAACCGGGGGGGCCAGGGGGGGCCAGGCCCCCCCAATATTCAGAGAGGGGGGGCCAAGGACCACTTTGGCCCCCCCAATAATTTCGCTTAACCTCTTGGTCTCCATAATAATTTCGCTCAGCACTAACGCCTATGCATGTGCACGAGTAGCCTAATATTAAATGCCATGAACCGATTCCGAGAAATGAATAACAGCTGTGACGTGCGTACGAGGGAAATTTGACCCAAATGTTGATATCCGAGGAAACCCGAACTTCAAAAAGTCGTTGTGGCTCGAAGTTATGTCTGTGGCTCGCACATTTCGCCAAGTTAATAAAAACGCAGAGAAGGCAGTCGGAATTCTTCGGGAAAAGTGAGTTATAATCATATGGAAATAGGCCCAAAATGACCCCAATATAATAAGCTTTAAAGTCATGGTGGCGGGCATTGTAGTTGATGGCACCCACAATTTTTCATCCGATTCGAATTTAAATAACGAAAAGTATTATCGATGGCTTCTTCTCTTGCTGGGGTCCCGGTGTTAAAAATAGCAACGGGACACATTTGCTGCAGAAAAGACGAAATATTTATCTACTGCCACTGAAATAGGAAACGCACAAGACGATGTTGAATCAGTTGGACTCTGCATCGATGTTCAGCCTTGTTGATTATAATTTTTTTAGCGTTTCGGAAGAGTTAAAAATAGGAAAACTCGCTGTGAATTATCACCCCTAATAGGCCTCGGAAATGCTCTAAAATGCGTTAAATGGACGCTAAAATTTCAAATTTTTCCGGGAGGGGGACACCCACTCCCGGTCCCACCCCCGGTTTGGCCCCCCCAATATTTAACTCCTTCCGGCGCCCCTGGTTTATGGAGGCCTGAATGGATTCCACACTGACACATTGATGAAACTGTTAGGTCGAATTTTCTGTTAAAGCCCATTACAAATTGCCATATATTATGATGCACAAGCAGGGAGTCTGATCAAATGTTTTCACCGGGGTGTAGAATCTACTGTGCAAATTCGTGGTCAAAATGACAGAACCTTGTTTGAACACGATATATTGAAAATAAATTAGGTGAGCATCTCAATCTCTCACATAATCAGTGGTGTCATATGAGAGTATCTAGATGGAGTTCACTTCAAGATGACTATGACCTAATTCAGGGTTCATACGCCTCCTGGAAAGTTGTTAAAATTCCTGGAATTCAATTGCTAACCTGGAAAATGCTTAAAAATAAAGTTAAACTCCTGGAAGAACTATACTTTCGTCTTCTGGGAGATTATGCCACATCACGTTTCTGTGCCAAAATTTGACAGAAATCATCATCATGAGTGCAATCCTTCTCATATATATTCTCTCTGGCTCTAGCCGTTACATACAATGGCGCATGGCCAAATCACATGGTGGCCAGTCATTTGCCTTTATGGCATGTGACTAAAAGTCAATATGGCAGCACATTCTGCAGGTTAGATTTATCCTATATTTATGTAGTATTCTGAATTGTGGTTGAAAGAAAATGAATGAATAAAAGGAAATGAAAATGAGTTAGGAGGTTACATTACAGTCCCCTCAATTAGCCATAACAATCAACAATGCTGAGACCAATGCCATAGCAAAAGTATCTTCGCCTCAGCAGTATTTAACATTGTGTTAAATGCTCCAATTCCACAATATTTTTTGCTGCATTTTTTAACATTACTTTGAATCAAATCTAATTCAAATTTATTGTTTATATATAATGTAAATATAACCCATTGATGTATATCACTATAGTGCAAAGAAACCCAATAGATTATATGGATTTTTAGGTGCACAATAGAAGAAAATAACAAGAATATATAGTGATATCATTCCCACCCAGTTGAGGCCACCAAATTAGAAGAAAAGCAAATAATTAATTATTTGAGTCTATTTCGCAAGATATAGACCTAGGTCCTGAGAGTTGAGAAAAATGAATATCAAGCTCACCGAAGACAATATAAGTTTGGTTCATTTCACAATATTCAGACATCGTGATCAGCTATCAAAATCCACAGGAAGATACATTACAAAACAACTCCTAGAAAAAAAAGAAGATTACGGCTCCTGGACTGTAGGGGCTTACTCGTATACCAGCGCAAATGGACCCAGGCAAATCTCTGTCGAGATTTGATTTGATTGGGTTTGGATTGATCCACATAAGCAGCACATATCTGCATATGAGAGATGAGGAAATGTGTCCAGTTTATCTTGTGATTTACTGAGGGGTGGTTTGCCTTCACTCCAAAAGGGCACATCAGGGGGTTCGCTGTATGGGAAAAAGGGCAAATAGGGGGTTCGCTTCAGTTTGAAAAGGGCATTTATATGAGAAAAATATATAATATTTCCGAAAGGGGGGTTTTCCCGAACCCAAAATAACCCCCCTGGCTACGGGAAAGAACTGACAAGTTTATGCTAAATTATTTTACAAGAACACATGAGGCAACATCTTTTTTTACCTGTGACATGCTGAGTCCACTAGTACTCTGCTCTGTTTACGAGCGGATGATGCTGATTGGCCGAGATCCATGTGCATAAAACTGGAGCTCCAATATTTCAACCCCAGTGCAATCAGAGGGTATATCTGACATGCAGGTAACCCAGCTATCACTTGCTGTATTTACTAAAGTAATTCTACTTTATACTTCCATGCATTATGTTTATTTTTATGTCTCTCTCAGAAAACAAGAAGATTATGAATGGGGACTTGTTACCAGGAACAATTCAAGTGAAATATATGTGGGGGCAGCCAGAGCGAGGGAAGAAATTTATGTATCGGTTTTCCTTGGGTATTTTGATAGTGGGTAAAAATATTTGATCAGGAACAATTTAGTACCTGTAATTGTCAAATTTCACAGGTTTTATTGCAACTTTATTTTTATTGTGTTTTCCAACAGCCATCCATTATCAATTGGTACTTACCCCAAATATGACCTTGATTTGGATTTTTGTTTGGTGAAAAATTTCTTAAACTAAAGGGATAATCTAAACTTGGACCATTGTTGTTGTTGTAATGGATTCACAGCACTCTTAAAAAAATGTAGTATCTCACATTATATGTATTATTGAAGGTCTGTACAGTCAAACAGACTGTACATATTGAACTTCCAGTATAATCCCCCAGAGATTATTAGGCATGATAAACCTGGGTCCTGAGAATTGTGAGCAGTGAATATCGAGTATGAATATGAACATTTGCATTTGCTAAATATTTCTATGATAAAGCATTTTAAAATTTTATTTATTATTTATATTTTTTTTTGGCCAGTTTTTGGTGTAACAGATCTAAATTTTCAATTTTTCCAGAGTTTAAATATGTTGATAGCTCTTCCAATAACAAATATGAAGCATTTACCATTTTCAGATAGCAGTTATATTTCAAAATGTATTTCCCTGCAAAAATTATTGTGCATACATAAACACATCTACATAATATGGAACGTTCCAATGTTAAAAAATCTTTCCCTGAAATAGACATTCTGAACTGCCAACTGGACAACATGAAGACTTCATGATTATTCTCCATAAATCATTTTGAAAAACTGAATTTCCAAAATTGGGGTGGTACATGAAACCTGACTATTTTCCAGAGTAATATCTTGTGAATGCAATCTGGAGATCTTCGGTAATATATTCATATATTCATGAAGTATTGCAGGTCAGTTGTGAGATATTAAATTTTTAAATACTGCTGTCAAATATTTTACAACATACAGTCAAACTTGTGTCTGATCTTAACATTGAGAATCAATTGACAAGTTCTCCGGACTAATTTTCTTATTTTTCATTTATATATGAAATCATAATATAATAATAACAATATTATTGCAACCTCTGTTCCTATACCATACTATAAAACAATAATGAAATAATAATACACTGTTATGTTACAAAATTTCACTATTTTATGTTTAAATTTTAATTACATATAGTATTCCCTTTGATCTACATCACAAGATATATTCATGGTCCAATTTTATATTTGCCTTCAATGTCACACTCAATGCTTTTTCACTCATATGGGAACATCCAAACTGGCTGTCACCATCTGAGTGAAAAACCTTGAGTATGACATTAAACCAAATCCCCTCTCCCCCCCCCCCCATATTTCAATGTTAAAAGTCATGCTTTCCCTGGGTTTACTTTGTAAACAGTAAAGTTATTCCCCCTTATTCTTCCCTGAAATGGGCCAATCAAAACACTGTACAGTATCGTCTGTACTATGATCACAGTGTGTCAGTTTCAGCGTGAAATTCTACATATTTGTGGGAATCAAAATTGCTTGTCACTCTGTATCGCTTCTGTGAAACCATTTGTAACTTTAAGAACATGCATGGCGTGAGTGATGAGTGTGTAAAAGCCGAGGTTTTCCATGTCTCACAACGAAACTTTTGACTGCATCCTTACGGAGACCCCTGTTTTCAACACCACTTTCGCTAAAAACCACTGTACGACACACTAATTTGCAGCCTCTAAACCCGAGGCTTTTACTGAAGTTAGAACCATCGTCCCGGCAGTGAACGAAGGCTCGTTTTTAGACAGTGGATGCCTGTACATCGCGCACATGCGCCTATATGGGGGCCGCCATGTTCTTTCCATCGGAGATACGAAAAATATTGAACTTACGACAGGTAAATACTTGCCTTAAAGTTACGCACAAAGTTACGAAGTTTTTTAAGTTACGAAGTTTCATGAAAGTCGAATTTACTTACGAAAAAAGATACGCATGAGTTACGAAGAAAAATGTTCGTAAGTAGCTTGATGAAAGTGTGCGACTACTCTGATGACTAGGGGTGTCATTCTGGTGTTGATGACGATAGTAAGCACGAGCTTCCGGTACCTTTTGTACGGGTGTCCGACCAGTTATCGGACAATTTTCGCGGTTTATTTGGAATATATAAAAAAGTACTTCTTGAAATGACATGAAAACTGACACGATGATTGCTGAGCTCGTCGGCTATCTTCCGTTATGAATTCAGTCCATGACGTCACTCCCTTCTGCACGTGCGAGAGCTATTTTTAACTCGACTTTTCAGCTCAGTTCCCGCTGTGGACAGTACCAGTTATCGGACACCCATCGTGAACAAGAATTTGACATTGAAGTACAATGTATTTTCAAGTTTTGTGCATGACAATCGTTAGTTGGAGTTCTGTCGTTTAAGATGATATGATCATTGTTCAATTTCTATACGTATCTACTTGAGAGCGAGATCGGGAAGACAAGGTGGTAGATCGAATTTCGCACCCCGCCACAACACGAGAAATTTCGAATTTTGATGAAAACGTTACCTATAATTCTATATTTTGCATAACAATTAGAGATGATCTCCCCTTTGTTCTGACATATTATTGCTTTGTCATCACGAGCACAACACGTGCGCTCGAGATGCGTGTCCGATAACTGTCCTGCCCGATAACTGGTCGGACACCCGTACCGGGCACCAAATCACTACAAATCTGTACTGTGAATGTACGTGACCTTAAAAGGAGACTATGTTATCCCGAATTTACAGACTTTATTATAAAATATGACATCATTTGCTGTTCAGAAACAAAAATGGACAAGTTTGATCAACTAAACAAAATACAAGGTTATACCTACTTTCCAGCAAACCGTATGTTAAAAAGAAGTCTGGAGGACTAGGTCTATTTATTAAGGATGAGTTGATCCCTTCTATACATATATACGATTTAGAATGTGAATATGTGCTTTGGTTTAGAATGTCCGGTAACTTTTTCTCGTTAGAAACAGATGTACACTTTGGTTCCATATATATACCACCAGAAAACTCAGCGTATACAAACCCCAGATTACTGGAAGACCTTGAAAACGAAATACTTGAGAAATGTTGTAAACACGAATATTTGTATCTAGTTGGTAATTTCAACGACAGAACAGCAGATGAAACTGACTTTACTATTATTGATGATTTTATTCTACAACATTTTGAACTCGATTCCGAAGTATCTGAATCTCTTAATGATTATAACAAACTAATTACAGCTGGACTATCGCTGAATAGAACAAATCAAGACAGCAAACTAAACAAGTATGGGGAAAATTTATTGAATCTGTGTAAGAACAACAGCGTAGTAATATTGAATGGCAGAACTGGAAAAGATAATGGAATTGGAAAACTGACGTTTAATAATACCTCAACAATCGACTATGCCCTGAGCAAACTAAGTTCTTTGTGTATTATTGATGATTTTGAAGTTTTAGACTTCGATACCCTATTCTCTGACCTTCATTGCCCGTTATTGTTGACATTGAAAAACAGAAATCTGACTAGTATTATCAACTGTGATCCATCTAACATACTCCTTGAATGTGATGAAGATTCCCCCTTAACTGAAACACCCAAACAAACACAATACTACTGGGATAATGCTATAACAACGATAAATTTGTTGAAAACACTGATATACAACAAGTAAATTATATACAAACGCAGTTAAACGAACTACTTCCATAAAATATTACACCCGATATTATGAACCACTTTACCCAAAAGTTAACATCAATATTCGATTCAAGCGCGAAACTTAGTCTTAATTCGTTCAATACAGGAAAAACTAGTAGAGGAAAACAAAAACGATGGTCTAACAACATGTGTAAACAAGCCAGAAAAGATTACCACAAAGCAAAACGATACTACTCGAGATGGAAAACTGAAACAAATTGGAAGGACATGGTAGAAAAAAGTAGACAATACAAACATTCAATGAATGGAGCTATAAAAGATTATAAAGGTGAAACCAGGAAGAAACTGAAAAGTATGCGCAAAAAGCAGCCTAAGGATTATTAGAGACTTATAAATAGTATATCAAACAAATCTGAAATAGATGATAAAATCGATCTAGAATTTTTTTAAAAATATTTTAAAGAAATTAACGAGAACGAATCGGAACTATCCGACGATTTTATTTTTAATAACCTTCACAATAATAACAACGACGATAAACTGAATTCTCGTATAACTGATACTGAAATTATAGACGCGATAAAGAATTTGAAAACTAACAAATCACCGAGACTAGACCACATTTTCAATGAATATATCAAGTCTACTATTGACATTTGCTTGCCACTGTATAATAATGTCTTCAACTTGGTCTTTGATAGCGACGTCAGTAGTAGGTAAAGAGCAGATAGATGCCATAGCGCATCACTGCGCATGCGCAGAAATTTTTGTGACGTCACAGCGACATATAATGGGGAGGTTTTGTGGAGGTGTGCGCATGCGTGTGGTGGGTGGTGGGATGGATGGTGGGTTTAAGATGGCGGCTGTGGTGGTGGGTGGTGGGATGGATGGTGGGTTTAAGATGGCGGCGCAAGGGAGCAAACGAGGCGGTGGGGAGGTCACGGGGAGAAAAAACCCTGACATTACCCTAAAAAAAAAACCTCTAAGCCATATAATAGTAATAAACATAATCTATAGGTGTTGTACCATGTTAATAGGATCAGTCTAGCATCTGTACCACCCTAGGGTCGAGTGTTTATTGTCCCGTGTATCTCCGCAAGAAAACAACAAACAAAATGGCGGCTCCAGGATGGTGCGGGGACGCCCTTTCCACAGCACGGCGTCGACCGTAGCGCCATCTGCACACATTGACGCAAGGGAGACAACTCGTGTGGCCTAAGGATATGGAAATAGCCGTGTTGGAGCTAGGGGAGTTACTACTGGTCCAGTGGGGTCGAGTGAGGTATCAATGTGAAGCCTATGTGAGGGGACATCTGATGGGCTGGGTGTGGGGTTGAACTAGCGTCATTCTGCGCATGCGCGGTGGCCCAAGGGTATGAAAATAGCCGTGTTGGAGCTAGGGGAGTTACTACTGGTCCAGTGGGGTCGAGTGAGGTATCAAAGTGAAGCCTAGGTGAGGGGGCATCTGACTGGACTAGCGGCTTGGGCGTTGTCACCCTTCTGCGCATGCGCGGTGGCCCAAGGGTATGAAAATAGCCGTGTTGGAGCTAGCGAAGCCAATAATGGTCCGATGGGGTCGTATGAGGTATCAAAGTGAAGCTTATGTGAAGGGGCATCTGATGGGCTGTGTGTGGGGTTGACATAGCGTCATTCTGCGCATGCGCGGTGGCCCAAGGGTATGGAAATAGCCTTGTTGGAGCTAGGGGAGCTACTACTGGTCCGATGGGGTCGAGTGAGGTATCAAAGTGAAGCCTAGGTGAAGGGGCATCTGACTGGACTAGCGGGTTTGAACTAGCGTCATTCTGCGCGTGCGCGGTGGCCCAAGGGTATGAACATAGCCGTGTTGGAGCTAGGGGAGCTACTCATGGTCCAATGGGGTCGAGTGACGTATCAAAGTGAAGCTGATGTGAAGGGGCATCTGATGGGCTGGGTGTGGGGTTGAAATATCGGCCTTCTGCGCATGCGCGGTGGCCCAAGGGTATGGACATAGACGTGTTGGGAGCTAGGGGAGCTACTCATGGTCCGATGGGGTCGAGTGAGGTATCCAAGTGAAGCTTATGTGAAGGGGCATCTGACTGGACTAGCGGCTCGGGCGTTGTCACCATTCTGCGCATGCGCATCGACGTTTTGGGCTGTAGGGGAGTCCCTAATGATCCAATGGGGTCGAGTGAGGTATCAAAGTGAAGCTTATGTGAAGCATCTAATGGGCTGGGTGTGCGGTAGGAATACCATTCTGCGCATGCGCAGATGCAATGCGGAGCTCTCGTCCAATCAGAAGCGAGTATTTCAAATCCGCCACGGAGCTCTCGTCCAATCAGAATCGAGTATTTTGACCCGGTGCATTATGGGACATATCCAAGATGGCGGCACGTATGTTCAAGATGGCGGCACATCTGGTGTCGAAAACTGGCCATTTTTGTCGGGATGTGGTCACCTAGTGTCGAAAACTGGACCCTGTATCGGTCCCATGTCACTTCCGGTTTTCACCAAAACTACCTCCAAACCCAGAAGAGTTCCAACGTTCAACCCTCCGGGGGGTTTTGTTTTTCCCGCCCCGGCGCCCCCCCGCAGCGCGCGCGGGTTCTCCGGCCGCAGCGCGCGCGCGCGCGTCAATGTAGGGAGAGGTTAAATCGACAACATAGAACTTATAGTCATCAACTTCATCTATACGTGTTGGACGAGTCTCTTCACTCACCGTATACACGCACCTCAATGAAATGCCCGCTCCAAACCTAGACCAAAAACACGTACTTGGTCTGTGGGCTGATTTCATTGGCTCTCTATTTTTACTATAGTGCTCTTGCATTCTAACCTTGATGGGTTACATTTTGGCCCCATCCTACACCACTGATTTCAGTTTCACTGAATCTCCACATTGGGCATTGATGCATTATGAATAAAACACACAAGACAGGGTTTTTTGGTGAGATCTCATTTTGTTTTTTATTCAGTAACAACAACAACGTGAGAACAACCACGTGAAAACTCAAGCCCAGAACAAGGGGCTTGTAATTAACTGAAGCCCAGAACAGGGGGGCTTGTAAACTGAAGCCCAGAACAGGGGGCTTTTAAACTTAAGCCCAGAACAGCGGGCGTATGTACATTGAAAGAATTCAAGCCCAGAACGGGACTTGTACATTGAAATGATGGGCGGCCCAGTCATAGACGAGTACATCTCGGTCCTCGGCCTTGGGGTACTCGTCAAACATCTGTACAATGGTAGATAAGGGTCTTCCCCGGCATCGATGGTACAGGTAAAACAAGCAATATTGTCCGCACACGCTACTGGTCAGGCTTTGCAACGTTTGACTGTTCCAACACCACGTCTCTGTGCCTTGATCCATGAAGTCTGTTAAATCGGGATGGAGGGGTGGCAGGCCGTACGGGTCAAAGTATTCGCCCTGCTGTTCTGTCAAGTACACGGCCACCCAATGTTCACCGGGCCGATCCATCGGGTCCGTGTTGAGAACGTAAGCAGCAGGATACATACGGTCTAATGGGAACACATCTCGGGCGAACACCCCTTGAAACATCATACGTGTCTCTGGGTCATTCTCCAGCACGGTGGTTATCTGCTCTGTATCCATGTTAGGTGGAGAAGTCACACAGCACGTTGCGCGCCTTGTCCACTTGAATGATGTTGTCAAACTCGGCGTAGCAGATCACATTGACGGTGCTCCGGAGGGCTCGTTGAAAGTGGATTTCCAACCGTAAATTGCCTTGCTTGGCCAGGGCCAGCTGATGGTCGTTCTCTAAGGTGGGGGTCAGATCGAAACAGAACAACGTGTATCCGTTCCCGTAGTCCGCCCGACTGATGAAATTCCCTTCGTCCTGGTTGATTTGACCGGTGGCTGTAAACAGGCTCTGATAGGCTCGAATGAAATTCGCGCGCCCAAAGTTTGGGGTTAAGGCGGTGGCTGGTACCTGTTGTCCATCCACATGCAGGGCCACAAAATTGATGCCGAAATGTTTAAAGTCAAACGGATTCTCTGGGTAGGCTCCACTGAAACTGGTATTTTCCACACAGGCCAGGATCAATCGCTTGGGTAGTTCCCCCAGGAACAGGTTGTCTTTGTTGGCGCTCATATTTCCAGCAGACACAGAGAACACTTTGGTTTGCACACGTCGGATAGGGTACTGGGCTGGTTTTGTTTCCAAGGCTTTCATGTGTCCCAATTGAACGGCTGGATTCGGTTTCACTTTTCGGACATACAGGACTGCGTCTTCGATGACAATCTTATAGTCAGCTACATGCGCCTCTACGTTAGTGGCCATCAAGGCGAAGGTCGGAGGCGCCCGTATCAGTCGGATTTTGATGGGAACCTTGTTCAAGAGGTATCGGTCTTGCATGAACATGTCTGCGTGCAGTCGACCGATCATATCCACCGAGACGCCGTTCGTGGTCAAAGCCTTCCGTTGGCTATATCCCGTATTGTCGTTCTCTGCGCCCATGTGCTCGGCTTTGTCCTGGTAGAATAAAGCGGCTGTCAGTTGAGATTTTTTAGCCTCTCGCCCATGCGACAACAGCGTCTCGATGTAGGCTCGATAGGGGTACGTGTTGGTCGAGTCACTGATGAGTTTGTCGCTGAGAAATATATCCACCTGTTGAAACATCGAGTGCAGCCAGAGATTCGTCGGGCCCACCGTTGCTTGGTCGACGATTCTGGTGCCATCTCCACTGACGATCTTGGCTTTCACATACAAGTAGGTATGGGCTAAATCCACATAGGTCGTATCCGCATTACTGATGGTGAACTCGATGGGTCCTGTTGCGTTGATGCTGGACAGCGGGAGATGCTCCACCCATAATCCTTGTTCGGCACTGGTCTGTGTGGGCGGCACGGTCCACAAATCAAATTCACTGTTGGTGGAGGGGCAGGACTCGGCGTGGATCAAGGACATGTTTTAAGAAAAGATATCCCGGGTCTTCTTCGATGTGCGTCGTCGCTGGGTCGGTCGTCGACTGGTGCGTGGTCTCGGTGGGGCAGCTCTTTTATTCCCTACGGTGCTTTGTGCTTTGGCCACCAAGACGCCTTCCGCTTCTTTGGCCCGCCGTTTCAAGGCTTCTTTGGGTGCTGTACCTCCCATCACATCACCGGCCACTTGCAGTCCACTGCGTACCGCTTTTTTGCCGATTGCTTTCACCCCACGCGTCACCAAGGGCAGGAACGTTTTGACGATGCTGCCGAGTATGTTCCCCAGTCCATGTCCACGTTGCATGCGTGCACCACTAAACACCGGAAAGCCACCCCGGCCTGTTGGGCATAATAGTCCATATAGCTGCGTGCATCGCACTCGTAAGGCACCTTCATTATGCAAAGTGGGGAGCACGTGCTTGTCGAAAATGAAGTGTCACCACCACTTTCCCGCGTTCGAATGGCACCGGTCGTCCCGTGTCATCTCTTATATCCACCGTGATCGTGTTGATGTGGGTTTGTCGTACAGGCAGGAAGAGCATGTGGGTGAAACTGTGGGTGACTTGATCTCCATACAACTTTTTAATGGGCACCACCCGTAACAGAGGTGTGTTGATATCACCCACGATGTGGTTGTCCACCACGTCCGAGTAGACGTAGAGTCCGTACATACCCGACTTCATATCCATCGGGATCTCGCCTTGGTGGGCGGTGGGACCAGCGAACGTCCGTAGATCGAAACCCAGCATTTGCTGTAGGATAGGACTCAGTACGACACTCGCGTTGGCGGTGACGATAAGCTCTGCCTTGTCGTTGTGTGCGTTGTAATCGAAGTTCACGTGATTCTTGAAGGGATAGGCTTTGATGGGTTTTGAAGTATTTGTGACCTCCCGTAGAGCCTTATAATGCAACAGTCTTGACAGCCCACCCATGAACTCCTTGGGAGTATCGTATTGGCCTTCGGGGAGAGTGAGTCGGGTGTCTTTTCCTTCGTAGGTCACCTCGTACCACACTTCATTGGCTCGCACGTTGTACCACGAGTAAGGGTACTGAATATCCACCAGTCCACATTCCCACCGGCCAGGTAAATGCAACGGTTGTGGTAATTGAGTCACATACTTGGCCACGGTGTTGTCAGGAAACACATCCAGCGAACTGTTACTGGGTAGGGTGAGGTAAAACATGGCGACTGAGCTGTCCTGCTGCTGCACCGGGTTTTAATAGGTGTTCCAGACCTTGGGTGGTTGTGTCCGGCGTCGTGTTCGTCGCGTTGACTTGCTACGTGTCACGGCTCTGGAGATGTGCGGTGTCCTGATCAAGGGTGGTTTTTTAAAGGTCTGAAAAGAAGGTGCCCGTTGTGGTGGTGGAGTTTTGGGGGTGACTCCGGTTCCCATTCGGATTCCCAAGGTTGTGGAATCTGTCGTGGTGCACGACTCGGCGATTGCTGGGTTTGCTGCATAAAGGCCCAGCGGTGGGGGTTCCCCACCAATTCCTGTGGTACATGCATGTCTTTCAAGCCTTGAGCGAAGACCTTCCATCCTCGAGGATCCGTGTGCGATCTGCGTTTACGCATCATGTCATTCACTAAATCCGTCATGTGGGTGCCGGGGACCACCTGATTCTGTACCAGGAGTTCGCCTTTATCATTCCAAGTCATGTTAGGATTCTGTTTCATCCGTTGTAATACCAGGCCAGCTTGTTTCTTGAACGATGCAGGTACACTCTTCAGCACTTCGTCTTCCACCCACTGTGGGGCTGTGGGTGGCTACCCCTGGTAATGGCGGCTGTTGGAGCGGTGCTGAGTCGGCGGTGTGTCACGTGGTGTGGTGGTGGTGGTGGGGTAGACAGGGTTTTGTATTGGTCCATGAACGTCATGTACCGTTGAAGCGTCTCATTGTACCGTTGTACTTTCTCACTGTCGCTTAACCCCGGTCTCTGTAAGATCTGTTGCATCTCTCCATCGAGGGTGTTTATGGTCTTCACCGTAGGTGGCACAGGGTAGGGCGATTGGAGGTTTTGAAGCAACCGAGGTTCGACGAGGACCATTTTTTTCGTGTGGTTCATTGTCGGCCGAAGAGTCCACCCAATACTGGACCCAACACGGAAGCGGCCAACGGTGCTAAGATGGCCCCGAGAAAGCCGCCTTTCTGTAACACCTTTTTCTTTTGTGTTTGTGGGACCCGCTTATGGACTAGGGTTCGGAGACCTGTCTTATGCTTGGCCAACTTGGTCTTCTGAGCCGGAGTCAGTGGTACGTTGCCTTTTAACAGGTTGTACCCGATCTCGCACAGACAGCGTACAAGGTCAGGGTCCGCACCGCGTACAATGGTTCGGACCAACTCGGGTGGGGCCGTCTTCAATACACGGAGCGTGGGAGCGTGCTTCCGTACTCGCGCAGACATCCTGTACAACTAATGCCAGAACCCACAACTCTACCCTTTTTATCCACCTCAGAGACAAAAAATCAACCCTGCTGTGGTATTCATTCTTTTTATTATTCCCCATCATCAAACACACAGACCCCAGCTGGGGGCGCCACTGTGGGTGTGTTTACATTATTTTTGCATGTACACGTGGTGGGTCTCCCCGGGAAAGATGCCGGTCCGTAGTCGAAGGTGGTCGGGGGTGGCTTGCTTGAGGTCGAAGAGCATATACCCGTGCTGAGGGGTTGTGGCATCTTTAAAGGCTTCCAACGCAAACGGTGTGCGGCCGGGATATATCTGTCTCGCCAGGTGCAGCAGTTGAGTGGTATCTCTCGGATTTTTGAAGACCACCAGGTAGTGGGCATTTAAGCTGATGTTCCGATGTTTTTTGTTTTTACTGAACAGATTCTGCACAATGTAGATGATGCTGAGCCGTCGATGGTGGCTGCCTTTGGTAAAGAGTTGGGTGACCCGCGCATCCGTCTCCGCCATGAGATCATCCAGAACCACCAAGGTGTCGGGTTCCAAATCGGCCAGGTTGGGTAGGCCTTCCACGAACGTGATGTGGGGCATTGCTGCATACGCTGCCTGCCATTCTCTGTAACACCACACGACTCGGGCAATAGGTGGGGTGATCATGCTGTCGGCGTGTTGAAGGAGCTTCCGGACGAAGTGCGTTTTGCCGGAGCCCGTCGGTCCTGCGATGAGACACGTGAAGGGATGCTGCCAACGGGGTTCCATGGTTCGACGTGTATCCGTTGTCGTGGTAACCCGCTCTTGTAAATTTGGTACGAGTGAACTGGAGTGGTGGTGGGTACAACGTCGGTCGTCGTTGTCTGTTCACTGCGAGGGATGATGATGGTGGTGGTGGGTACAACGTGGGTCGTCGTTGTCTGTTCACTGTGAGGGATGAAATCCGGTGGGTCTTGAGACGTAGTGGGTGTTCTTGGTGTAGGTGTAGAGCTTACACTCGACGTGGCTTGTACACGGGGTGTGGTGGTGGTGACTGGGCTCGATACGACTGGTGCTCTCTGTAGACCGGTTTCGCTGGTGGCTGGTGTTCTCAGTTGGTTAAGTAACGTACTGACATAGGCTACGTCGTAAAACACACCTCCGTACAACACACTCAGCAGGGTTAGCATTAGCACCACAAAGCCCACTTGCGCTTTGCGCGTTTTGGGAGACGCTGTGTTCAGAGACAGCTGCTGTTGGTCCATAGCACTGTGGTCGGACGTGGAATGAAGGAGGACGGCAGTGGTGCCTGGCTTTATAGTCGT
>JAVTVY010001428.1:0-34962 GCA_036873755.1 Hanleya hanleyi
CATGATACCGTATTCAACATTGGAATCAATACGACTTCGGTACTTACGTGGCCAGTTGGAACACTCACTCTCAACTCTCTCGAACCACCATTTTAAGCGAGATCTACGTATTCATTAATAAGGGGATATACATGTGAGCGTATAACATCGTACGTAAAAATACACGTAAAGGTTCTGGAGCAGTCTTACAGTTAATAACGGTATACACAACTCGAAGTACAACGAACCGATACATTATAGACCAGCGGTAAGTCTCACTTATTACACGAAGCCTTCTCCCCTTAATAGCGGGAAAGCTAATAGAGTTAGGAATAAATTACAAGCGTCAGGTCCGTCATTCATAATTCAGCCGTCGTCCATTAGAGAATATCCGCGTCCATCCGCGTGTATGCTTAATACATAATTTACAGATCTCATCTCGAGGAACGCGATGGAACAAACGTTCTCCCAGTCGGTATATTCAGTTGGAAGGGATAGCCCCTCTTTTAAATTTATATAGAGAGGCTATATGTGTATCAGCTGTATTGCGCAAGACTATGTCGGGATTGTGAAACCGTTCATCATTGGCTGTGACGTCATGTGACGTAGCACAGCGCAATACCCGATGTTGCACAATTCGGCGAAATTCAGGTAACCGATTTGATTTTAAGCGAGATGGATATACATCTGAGCGTATAACATCGTACGTAAATGTTCTCGCGCAGTAATACGGTTAATAACTGTATACAGATCCACTTATTACACGAAGTTTTCTTTATTTTTTTAGTGACGTAATAGGCTTACCCGGTTTCCCTGGCCTCGAACCGGCTAATCATGTTCTACTCCCCACTTATATAAATCACACAGAGCTTGTATATATTTACAGACATTTCAAAATTCCGAGATGAAAACCAGATGGCTCTTTCATCGGCAAACAATGAGCATCCAAGCTAAGGTTTAAGGCATTTGAGTAGATCATTGATAACAGTGTTGGCGATAATACACTGCCCTAAGGAGTTCCCTTCTCAATTAACACAATACGAGAGTAATCTTGACCTATGCGTACACGGATTCGTCTATTTGAAAGGAAACTACGAATCCAGTCCAACATTTTTCCTCCAATCCCAATATTCCACATTTTAATCAGCAAACCTCTCATCCATGCCATCCCACACAGCAAACAATAGCGGACCACTGGTGGCAGTGAAGCGGGCTCTAGTGGCACGGGCGGCATCGGGAGCCGAAAACGGCCCGACGCCGGACCACCGATACATTCGGAGCGTCCATGTCATCTGACGTGTGGATGACGTCGGGGCTACAAACGATCACCGACGACTTGGTGGTACCACGTGACAGTAATGTTCACTCGTTGGTCAAAACAAAAGTGATAATCAAATTATATTATTTTTGACCAGTTTTATCGCATAATTATTCAATTATATCTACAAAATTTATGATGGCCTACGTATAAAATTAATTTCATTTATTGCGGAAAATTTCGGCCGAGTTTGGGCGCGAAATTCTTGTTCAGTTACTTCCCCTTGCGCGCCACTGTGATCGTCTGCCTGAGAGATGCGTTCAAGCCTGTATGTAAGACCAGCCAGAAATTTTGTGATTTGCTTTTAATTTCTGCCACGGAGATTCACTCTTCAGGTAAACATGTTCCATTAGTTCCATTACATTTTTTTAGCATGTCAGTTTATTGTTACGGTAAGATTCTATAAACAAATCAAGTGTTTTTTTGTTGCTATAGCATGTTTCGTAAATGGATTATGTAGATGCCCTATTTTTCGTTGCTTGTTCAACGAACACATTAATTAGTGCCATTGTCGTAAAGTTAATGTAATTATTTGATCGGTAAAACATCAATACAATTTATTGGTTTGGCAAACGACGGAATTAATTAAGTAATTTAGCTCAGAGAAACGACTGGCACAGGCAAAGGTTATTGTGGCGCCAAAAACGAGATTTACCTCCCTTAATATTGTAGCCTTCTTATACAGAGTTGTCTCCCTTAATTATATTGAAGAATTGGATGATTTCATTCATATGTGGTGCAATGTCTTTATAGTTCATAAATTTACAGACTAAACAGTTCAAAGATTAAGTATTATAGTTATACGTATTCAGCCTACTTTGAACGAGATATTAAATATTCTGGAAGGATAATGTAGTGAAACATAAATTTCCTACAGGATCAGCATTTGTATGAATTTCATATTATTGTATTTTGTATACATGTAGATATTGATCTATGAGAAATAAATTACTAGATACAGGCTTACAGATTAAATATTACCCGACCATGGAATGTAATTGTCTTTGAAAATGCCTCAATCATGTCAATTTTACTTGTATTCAGCAATTTACAATGACAAGTATTGCATGATTACACGTTTACAGATTATGTGTAATCAACTCCTTTAATTTCATTGCTCTAATTCATTTTATTTCTGTCTTTTTACAGAACCCTGCTTAAAGAATAAAGCTGTTACTGAAATATATTGGTACATGTAGTAGTCAAGATTCTGTCTCATTCAGTTGTGAGTAAAATCTTCCAGGATACAATATAGTACGCTGTAATTGATTCCTTGTTTTAGTCATTAAACAAATTATGTATAAACTGTCCTAGTAGTTATTTTGGTGGTAGTATTATCTCCAATTAGATCAGGGTATTTTTGGGAGGATGTTATAATATTTAATTTGTCTTTGTATTTTTCAGCGATTGAACACAAACTGTTAACTATCCACATCCGAATTAATTCACCACCACGAACATTTGAATAAATTTGTCAGCAAGAATGATATATGTTGATTTCAGACTAGTGCTTTAGGCCTTTTGTGGGGAAATGATGTCAGGCACAGCACCATATGAAAGCGATATTGGGGACTGATGTACTGCCCATAACTGGAAGTGGTCAGGAAAAAGGAGCAAAGGACAAGTTCATGGACTTTGTTGAATAATACTGTGTTCAGTAAGTACGAGAAATAAAATTTGTATAGCTGACATTTGGTTAGAGTGGACTACAAATTCGAACTACATCTCCTTTCCTTATTTGGCCAAGAAGAATGAGTCTGCATTCTATCTAGTGCCTTCTCTAGTGAACACAACACAATTCCTGGTAGAAATTTTGCTAGATTCTTTAGAAATTTACCACATATTATATTCACCATATGAAGATGTACACGTGACCCTTTTTGACCTGATCCAACTTGTTTCCCCTTACAAGTTATGCCACTTGATTGTTGAAACCACCATTTTCATCTGGTATTCGTTTTAGTGAATGCCACTTATCACGTCATATATGACTTTGAAACACCATAAACAGGTTCACCATAAAGATCAAGCTTATGCCCTGAAATCATGGAGCATCATAATATGCTGTATAATTTCCTGAAACATGTTAATCAATTAATCCCATAATACCACTGACACATCACTGATCATCTGACCTGATGATTTTCTCCTAAGCATCCTTTTATTGCGCATTATCTCATAGGCTATTTCCCCCCTTTCTCCTTTTCAGGGATAGCCCTGTTAGTGTCTACTCTGTATGTTTAAGGGCATAATATATTGGGCTCAGTTAAGGTCTTGTTTCTAATGAAACCCATTTTGTGATTAAAGAGAATTTAGGCATTACACGCATTGTTAACTCTGGTTGGGACGGGGCGCAGGCTGTTTTAATTAGTTTGAATGGTTTGCTTTTGCAATTCTCCCTTGAGGTTTAGTTTGATAATATGATTACTAGATATATATTCAACCACTGATGATATTCTCCATATGATCTTACATTCGTATAAAGCTTGACAGTAGAAAAGTCCTTGTTTTCAATCATTAATATCAGGATAATTTTGACCAATGCCTTGTCTGCTTCTATTTTAGAGCGCGGGAGGAAACATCACCTGGAAACCAACGATAAAGAGATTGAAACAGCAGTCGCCGGCCGGAATAATTCATGTGATCGAGATGGCGGGCGAAGTAGCCGAGCTGACAAAGCAGCATCATTCAAAAAGTCTTAGAAAACTTACATTTAAATTTACATTTTGAATAACACCAAAAACATTAATCGTGGACTTTTTTATGCCAAGAATGTTGTTTTGAATATAAAATTCTCGAAGATTTTATTTCATTTTGTGTGTCATGACAATCGACTGAAAGCCTTCTTTGGTGAAAATGTTACTTCTTGAAAAGAAGACTACATCATGTCGTCTTAATTAGTAGCTGCAGCTGATTGTCTAGATGAAAGTACACCGAATCCTCGAATATTTCAATCACATGCAATTTTTGGACAAAATAGGATCATTACACTAAATTTATCACCCTGTGAAATCATAAATGATTACGAAATAATGGATTATTTGTTGATTTTGGACCATTTCGTGAAGTGTTCTAAATAAATATATGATCATATTTATTTAGTACACTTCGAAAAATGGTCCAAAATCAACAAATAATCCATTATTTCTTAATCATTTTAATGATTTTAGAGGGTGATTAAATTTACTTTAATGATTTATTTTGTCTAACAATTGGATGTGATTGAAATATTTGAGGATTTCGAGTAATTCGGGGAATGGCTACCACTGCTCACCCGGCTGTTGATCAGTCAGACACACTCTTGCGATGCTAGAACTACTCTAATAATTCAATCACAGGAGAAATCACTTCATATCATTGAATTATTAGAGTATTTACATCATCGGAAGATTGATCAACAGACGTGTGAGCAGTAGCAGCCATTGTCAAGCCAACAATTCGGTCAACAGTGGTAGCCACTGGTGGACCGAAGTAATCGGGCCACCGGTGGGCCGATGAGCAAAACTTTAGTGGTCCTTCGACGGTGGCCAACAATGGGCCATCAATGGAAACCGACCGTCGGCACAGAAGTGGCTGCCACTAGTGGACCGATGTAATCGGGCCACCGGCTGTGCCGATGATCAAAAATCTAGTGGTCCATGGGCGGTGGCCAACAATGGGCCACCAGTACAGCCGATGGTGGTCCACTGGTGGACCGATGGAACATGCTGTGTGGGATATCATAGGCATTTTCTAAATCTAAAAACACACCAAGTAAATACTACCTGTCATCTTCACCAGCCAAGTCCTCTACATCGCAAAGCTCTATGTACAGAGCAACGTGATGTACGTCGGCTTGGCTACAGAAGATGACTCCCTGTCAGACAATGAGTTTCTAATTGCAGTTTCCAGCGTTAAAACTTGGTCAGTAGTGTTTCTTCCCTTTCTGAAACCACTATGAAGGGGGGGGGGGTAAAATGTTGTGTTTATCTAAAAACCATAATAATATACATTAATCTTTTTTTTCATTATTTTGCAAAAACAAGATGAAAGAGACATGGGTCGATAGAATTTTAGGGTCAGATCCATGTTTACCAGGTTTGTGAAAAGAAATAACTCTAGCTTGCGTCCAGGCAGATGGTGAACGCATAAGGGACCATTTACCGGATCGTTTAACAGCTCAGTCACGTTTTTGTTCGAACGTTTTATTCGACCGACCAATGAAACGCATATTATATTCGCGAGACTTGTAGGTTCTATTCGAAATGGTCGTTTTTATGCAAGCACGGTCACATGAAAGATCACATGATCTTGAAGAATGTGTTCTGCGGGAACTAAACTCATATCGTTGACCAAATCCACCATATGGGTGCCAGGTACAACCTGTTTCTGGACCAGAAGTTCAGCTTACTCTTTCCAGGACAAGTTAGGATTATCAGACGCATCATCGGCCGGTCTTGTCCAATCAGACGTCTATCACCGGTAGTAGTAAAATTAATTAAACAGACAAAACCAACTATGGGATATGCAGAAATGGATCAAACAGACCATAATATTGAACGAAGAACATAGATACATCTAGCATATACATGCAGAACTATGAGAGTATGCAGACATGGGTTGAACAGATCGTAATATTGAGTGAAGAATATCAATACACTTGGCATATATAACTATGACAGAATGCTGGCATGAGTTTAACAGACAATAATACTGAGCAAAGAATATAAATACACTTGGCATATATAACTATGGCGGAATGCAGGCATGAGTTTAACAGACAATAATACTGAGCAAAGAATATAAATACACTTGGCATATATAACTATGTCAGAATGCAGGCATGAGTTTAACAGACAATAATACTGAGCAAAGAATATAAATACACTTGGCATATATAACTATGGCGGAATGCAGCCATGAGTTTAACAGACAATAATACTGAGCAAAGAATGTAAATACACTTATAACTATGGCGGAATGCAGGCATGAGTTTAACAGACAATAATACTGAGCAAAGAATATAAATACACTTGGCATATATAACTATGGCGGAATGCAGCCATGAGTTTAACAGACAATAATACTGAGCAAAGAATATAAATACACTTGGCATGCATATATGGAGCTTTGTAGACATGGATTCAGAAGACTAACAATGAGCAAGAAATATAATTAACAGGGCATATAGAGCTGTGGATGTGAGCAGACGGGTCGAACAGACCGTAATCTTGAGCGAAGAACAAATAAAATCGGTCTCTGATACAGGAATATGGCCACAATGACCGATGCATGACTCAAGAAATTGTTCTATGGGCTAACCTCTCTTGAGAGGACAATATAACTTTTTGGTTCCTATGTACTGTTGTATATTTTAGACAAAGGAATCTGCTGAGGAATTGGGGGTAGGGTGGTATAATTTTCTCCGGAAACCATGTCTTTCCCTCTGCCCCTCGGATTGGATAGTGAGAGTCGGAAGTGACTGATAACGTCACTGGCGTGACGGAGATACACTGATATTTTCACAGGAAATTGACTGGTTGATTGCTGACGCTCCGTTGGCTAAATTAACCCCTAGTGAGACGTCATTTACTAGTTCTAGTTGTCTTTGATCAAGGTATACCATCAAATTTGAAATATGTTAAAGAGTTCTCACGCAATTTCAACTGAAAATGGAGGCTATTGTTTTCATGTCATTTTATTTTTTTTATTTTTGAATATTCTCTACACGGTATGAGCAACAGTTATGTAAGTTACATGAGTGAATTCCTCAGGACATACTCTTTCATCAAATATACACATTATTACTGTTATGTTGAATATTTATTGCTACAGAAGACAAATTATCAAGGGGTGTACAAAACTGTCTCAGCGGGGTTACGTATCCTCATTAATAATAATAGATTGGCCAACACAACTACATCGGCGCTGTGTAAGGTTACATTGACGCTCTACAGTACTTTTTTGTGGTCAAGGGTGGTGAAGAAGGGCTGCGGTGCGAAGGCGAACGGATGTGCGTGTTTGGACACGTCGCAACTTAACTCTTAAGTTCAGACGAGCGTTGTGAGATTTCAACATGTCCGCAATGGCAGAAATTCCACAAACACCTCAAAAGCAGCTTATGGACATTGTTGAAAAATTCAGGGACACAGCAGTAGCATCTTGTGAACTTAGTTAAACATCCGCGCACATCAGGAGTACAGCGGTAATCGAGTCATTCTAAAGAAAACGGTTGTTTGCCAAATTCTGAAAGTTCACTTTTTGAAGACAATGAAAATGAAATTAATTTGGGATCAGTGGAGACATCATTCAAATTGTGGAATAAGTGCAATGAGAGTGCGTAGAAGGAGCCCAAAAATGTGAAAACAGAACTCCAAATTCTGTTCCAAATATCGATATGTCAGTGGCGTTAAACACGGATGAAGGGCATACAAGTCATAAAGTGAATGAAAATCAAATTTTGTACATCCAGAACTCTTAACAACATGTGTAAACAAAGCCAAAGATGAGGACAAAGTCTCTCTCCAAAAAGAAATTTGCATGAAAAATATAAAGATGTGATATTTTGCCTGTGAAAAGCATAACAAGAAGAGTGGATCATATCCCATTTTATCATGATACCAGAAAAGATATAAAACTTTCTGATGATATCAGTTTCCTTTCATCGAAAGCAATTATGTTGTGATTTGAGGAGTACACACCACCATCGGTTACTATCTATGCTCATTGTCGCGCCTGGATACAACAATGGCACCTAGTCGGGGGAAATGATCATAGAGCTGTTACATTTGGTGTTGAGCACTCATTGATTCATAACTTAACTACTTCAGATGAAAAAAATGATACCGCCGGAAATATTTATATCTATTTTTATATCACAGGGAAGTGCGACTTGATTTACACTGCATATGATGCTTTCCACAGACAAAGTATCATACCTCCACATTTGTCATGCACAATTCTTTTTGGAGGCAGATTTTGGACTTGCATTATCTGATTTCCATTCACATTTAGACTAGCGTGTCCTTCGCCCGTGCGTGACACATCTGGCACATCCATATACTTGAATCAGACTTCAATGTTCCATTTTCATATTTCTGTGAGCAGTCTAAACACTCGCATCACATTTTTCAGCAATATGAATAATGTATTCTACACTGACCCCAAACTGATTTCATTTTCGCTGTCTTCAAAATGTGAAATTTCGAATTTGACAAACAGCCTTCACTGGAGAAATATTCATTTCACGCTGTGCTCCTGATGTATGTGGATTTGAACTATGTTCATGAGGAGCCGCCGAGGTGTCTCGGAATTTTTTACAACGCTCGTGAGGTGCTCTTGAGGTGTTGCTGAAATTTCGGTCATGGCGAAGATGTTGAAATCTCACACCCAAACTAACGCCCATTAACGCTCGTCTTAATGCAGTAACGCCGGTCAATTTCCCCTTTCGGTGACCTAGATTAGGACGTTCAAACACGCTTACCTCTCCGCCTCCGCGCATCGGTCCCTTCTTCACATCCATGTAGTGTTGCAGAGTGCTAAGGCAGCGTATATACAGCATAACAGTAGTCTTGTTTTGCATCAATAGAGAGCGCCAAATTTGTCTTTTGTAGGGTAAGTCGAGTGTTATAGAGCGGTAATGCAGTGTTACAAAGCAGCATTGTGATGTTACATAGAGTGAAAATGCAGGATTTTAGAGGTCAATGTAGTTAATACAGAGCGTTTGTGTAATTTACATATAATCAATGTGGTATACAGATCGTGAATATAGTGTTATAGAGCGTCAGTGTAGTTGTTTATTGAACAGGCTATGCGAGCCATCGTGGGGGGTGGGGGGGGGGTGGGCAGGGAAGGGGTAAAAACAATTTTACCTCAATTATAATTGTACTAAATGATAAATTGGTCCGGGTTATTTTGAATGTATTATGATAATGTTTATTCCAGTTCTAATTGTTTGACTGTATTCCGCACGAGGGCGCTTTGATTGGCAAACAACTATTCTATTCTATTCTATTCTAGTTTATTATATAATTTGGTCTAAGGTGCTCAAGCGATCAACCTGTCCGGAAAGTTCACGGGGGCGAAAGGCTCCTGGTTATGAGAGCTTACCAACTGTCAACGAAGCTGCATGTTCTTTTTTGTGTTGTAATTTGGATAATAACAGTTGAAATGTTTGAAAGTGGAAATCACAGTTAACTGATTCACAAAATGATATAGGTCAAAGAAGTATCTATATCTCGGAAACTAACGTCCCACCTCCAAATGACGCCCTGTGTCCTTCCTAGACTCGTTCACATGGGTGCAACCACTGAATTGCGCCCAAAACAAGAAAAACTTCTTATTCGCCTCAATAACCTGGAGAAGCTTCCTCCCTTGGACACTTGAACTGTGTGCATCTCTCTGGTACTTTCCGATCCCCGTCCTTTCCTCACCAATTTGCCCTTTCTGGCTTGGGGGCTCACAGACTTCCCGATATACCGAGGGGGCAGACTTTCCTTTCCACGGCTGGTGTTCTTAACCCCGATGAGGCCAGACGCGGTGAAGATGGAATAATCGGGGGCGATGTAACCCGATTTTGTAAACCGACGAGACTGGTCGCAAACAGGTGCGAGTAAGGGCGCCACTTTATTATTGAACCGCCTGGGAGCTGAAAAATAGATGTATGGCATATATATAAGGTTTTGTTGCAATAAAGGACTTTTGAGTGAAAGTTTTCTCTGGAAATAAAATATATTCCGGTTGTCCATTTTATAATGTTGAAGGTGACGACGTGGCTTACATGTTGAACGTACAGACAACATTTCCGATGTATAGACACCCTCCTGGCAGAGTTTTGTACCTGTATCGTAGGAATCATATCTTTTTAGCCATGCAAAACACATCACGTTATTTAATTATCATCTGTCCACTGTGGTATGTATGAGTATCCTCAGTAGCGTGCTGTTTTGTGTACTAGTAAATTTACAGCTGACAGTTAAAGCGAATCTCCCTTCAAACCTAATGAAAATATACCTAGGATATATGTACATATCCGGAGTATACCATGTACATTTTTTTATTTCTTTATTCTTTTATGATATGTAAACAATGGCTATGATGACCTTACACTCTCAAAATCGTTAGATGTTTGGTTCTACATGGAACCAAATTAGTTGGGTTCTTTGTAATGTGTTCTTCGTTAAATTTGGTTCTTTGTCTGATACACAGTTGGAATCAAAATATACAACCAAATCTAATGAAGAAAACGCTCGCCTCGTTAGTGGTAGATCCCAGCTTCACAAGACTTAAAAAATAAATGGAACTATCTTCCTCGCTTGGCGCTCAGCAGGAAGAGGAACGAAAAGCCTTTGACAAAGTACCACATCAGAGAATAAACCAGAACATGCAATCCTACTGTATATCCGGTGCAATGGCTGCGTGGACAGTACATTTGTTAAGTGGTCGAAAAGAGAGTTGTTTTAAATGTTGCAGCGCCGCAATGGAAACCAGCGTGAGTAGTAGTATAAGCGTATATACACTCGCACGAGCACTCATTGACCTCAGAATGACGTCACAACTGCATGGAGACAACTCGGGCATTGGGGGGTTATTGGGGTTATTGGGGAGGTGTGCAAAAAAAAAAAAAAGTTCCGGCAAAAAAAAAAAAAAAGTATTCATGCGCGGTGATGCGGTTTGGCCGCGGTTTTGGCGGTGATTCGGTCTCGGGAAAAAGCTTCCGCGGAGAAAAAGTAGTCCCTAGATAAAATGGTCCGATGGGGTCGAGTGAGGTATCAAAGTGAAGCTTAGGTGAAGGGGCATCTAATGGGTTGGGTGTGGGGTTGACATATCGGCCTTCTGCGCATGCGCGGCGGCCGAAGGGTATGAAAATAGCCTTTTTGGAGCTATGGGAGCCCCTAGTTGACCGATGGGGTCGAGTGAGGTATCAAAGTGAAGCATTCATGAAGGGTCATCTGATGGGCTGGGCGCGAGGTTGAACTATCGGCATTCTGCGCATGCGCGGAGGCCCAAGGGTATGGAAATAGACGTTTTGGAGCTAGGGAAGCCCCTAATGGACCAATGGGGTCGAGTGAGGTATCGATGTGAAGCATTCGTGAAGGGGCATCTGATGGGCTGGGTGTGGGGTTGAAATATCGGCATTCTGCGCATGCGCGGTGGCCCAAGGGTATGGAAATAGCGGTTTTGGAGCTAGGGGAGTCCCTAATGGGCCAATGGAGTCGTAGGAGGTATCAAAGTGAAGCATTCGTGAAGGGGCATCTGATGGACTGGGCGTGGGGTTGAAATATCGGCATTCTGCGCATGCGCGGTGACCCAAGGGTATGGAAATAGACGTTTTGGAGCTAGGGGAGCCCCTAATGGTCCAATGGGGTCGAGTGAGGTATCAAAGTGAAGCATTCGTGAAGGGGCATCTGATGGACTGGGTGTGGGGTTGACATATCGGCCTTCTGCGCATGCGCGGTGGCCCAAGGGCATGAAAATAGCCTTTTTGGAGCTAGGGGAGCCCCTAATGGTCCAATGGGATCGAGTGAGGTATCAAAGTGAAGCATTCATGAAGGGGCATCTGATGGACTGGGTGTGGGGTTGAATTAGGGTCATTCTGCGCATGCGCGGTGGCCCAAGGGTATGAAAATAGACGTTTTGGCATCTAGGGGAGCCCCTAATGGTCGAATGGGGTCGAGTGAGGTATCAACGTGAAGCCTAGGTGAAGGGGTATTTGATGGCTGGGTGGGTGCATGTAAAATTTTTCCTGAAAAAAAAACGGAACACGGACTTTATCGAAAAACCTGGGAAAATGCCTATATGGGGTATGAGGGGTATATAGGTCGCCGGGCTTAACGGGGCTTGTCTATCAACAGAGTTATCTTCCCCTAGTTCCAGGGTGGGTGTATGTAAAAATTTTCCTGAAAAAATACGGAATACGGACTTTATCCTAAATTACGGGAAAATGCCTATGTGGGGTATGGGAGGTATAGGACCATCCTGGGAAACGTACTTCTATACATTTGCGGTAGGGTTGTGAGGTCTCGTTTTACTCGTCTCGTCATTTAGAACATGATAGGAAGTGTCCCCGTGCGAATCGGTGAAATTTTTGAAAAAAGTCACCGAACCCCATATAGTCCCATACTGAGGGTATAGGATCAATGTTTGTCCCCCTGGGAAACGTACTTCTATACATTTGCGGTAGGGTTGTGGGGTCTCGTTTTACTCGTCTCGTCATTTAGAACATGATAGGAAGTGTCCCCGTGCGAATCGGTGAAATTTTTGAAAAAGTACGATATAGCCTCATATAGTCCCATACTGAGGGTATAGGATCGATGTTTGTCCCCCTGGGAAACGTACTTCTATGCATTTGCGGTAGGGTTGTGGGGTCGCGTTTTACTCGTCTCGTCATTTAGAACATGATAGGAAGTGTCCCCGTGCGAATCGGTGAAATTTTTGAAAAAGTACGATATAGCCTCATATAGTCCCATACTGAGGGTATAGGACCGATGTTTGTCCCCCTGGGAAACGTACTTCTATACATTTGCGGTAGGGTTGTGGGGTCTCGTTTTACTCGTCTCGTCATTTAGAACATGATAGGAAGTGTCCCCGTGCGAATCGGTGAAATTTTTGAAAAAGTCACCGAGCCCCATATAGTCCCATACTGAGGGTATAGGTCAATGTTTGTCCCCCTGGGAAACGTACTTCTATACATTTGCGGTAGGGTTGTGGGGTCTCGTTTTACTCGTCTCGTCATTTAGAACATGATAGGAAGTGTCCCCGTGTGAATCGGTGAAATTTTTGAAAAAGTACGATATAGCCTCATATAGTCCCATACTGAGGGTATAGGACCGATGTTTGTCCCCCTGGGAAACGTACTTCTATGCATTTGCGGTAGGGTTGTGGGGTCTCGTTTTACTCGTCTCGTCATTTAGAACATGATAGGAAGTGTCCCCGTGCGAATCGGTGAAATTTTTGAAAAAGTACGATATAGCCTCATATAGTCCCATACTGAGGGTATAGGATCAATGTTTGTCCCCCTGGGAAACGTACTTCTATACATTTGCGGTAGGGTTGTGAGGTCTCGTTTTACTCGTCTCGTCATTTAGAACATGATAGGAAGTGTTCCCGTGCGAATCGGTGAAATTTTTGAAAAAAGTCACCGAGGCCTGGGTAGGCCCATAGGCCTATACTGCATGGCTATGGGTGTATAGGCCCATACGGGGTGGACATGTTGGAGTCTAGGTGGGCCACTCATGGTCCAATGGGGTCGAGTGAGGTCTTATTTTGAAGCTCTCGTGGAGGAGCACTTGACTACACTAATGGTTCGTCCGTGTTCAATAGTCTGCGCATGCGCAGTCTGGCCGTAGTATAGAAAACAGGCATTTTGGGTGCTATGTAGGGGTGTGTTTGGGTTAGAGATGAGCTAATCACGGTTCGAATGGGTCGTGTGAGGTGTCAAAGTGAAGCTTGTGTGGGGTAGAGTCAGAATGGTGTGTTTTTGAATGCATGTCGCGTTAATCTGCGCATGCGCAGTTGGTTGTAGTAAGTAAAGTGGCCATTTTGGGGCAGCGAAGGAAGTTATTTGGGGTCGAGATGGGCTAATCACGGTTCGAATGCGTCCTGAAAGGTGTCATCTTGTAGTTCTCGGGGTGTACACTCCGATTTAAGGGATGTTCGCGTCATCTGTGACGTCATCGGTGACGTCATCGGTACGAGTAGTAGCGAAAGTGGCCATTTTCGGGCAGTACATGAAGGTATTTGGGGTCGAGATGGGCTATTCACGGTTCGAATGCGTCCTGGAAGGTGTCATCTTGTAGTTCTCGGGGTGTACATTCCGATTTGAGGGATGTCCGCGTCATCTGTGACGTCATCGGTGACGTCATCGGTACGAGTAGTAGCGAAAGTGGACATTTTCGGGCAGTACATGAAGGTATTTGGGATCGAGATGGGCTATTCACGGTTCGAATGCGTCCTCGAAGGTGTCATCTTGTAGTTCTCGGGGTGTACATTCCGATTTGCGGGATGTTCGCGTCATCTGTGACGTCATCGGTGACGTCATCGGTACGAGTAGTAGCGAAAGTGGACATTTTCTGGCAGTACATGAAGGTATTTGGGGTCGAGATGGGCTATTCACGGTTCGAATGCGTCCTGGAAGGTGTCATCTTGTAGTTCTCGGGGTGTACATTCCGATTTGAGGGGTGTCCGCGTCATCTGTGACGTCATTGATGACGTCATCGGTACGAGTAGTAGCGAAAGTGGACATTTTGTGGGTGCGTGAGGGTGAGTTTGGTGTAGAGATGCACCATCCTTAGTCCGAATGCGTCGTGTGAGGTGTCATTTTGTAGCTCTCGGGGTGTACATTCCGAATTGAGGCATGTCCGAAGCATCTGTGACGTCATCGATGACGTCATCAGTAGGAGTATTAGCGAAAGTGAGCCTTTTGGGGCAGTGCAAGAAGGTATTTGGTGTAGAGATGGACCATCCGCGTTGCGAATGCGTCGTGTGGGGTATCATGTTGTAGCTCTCGGAGTATAGACCCTGATTTCAGGGATATTTATAGCATCTGTGACGTCATTGGTGACGTCATTAGTACAAGTTGTAGCGAAAGTGGGCCTTTTTAGCAGTGAAGGATGTTATTTGGTGTAGAGATGGACCATCCGCGGTCCAAATGGACCGTGTGAGGTGTCATCTTGTAGCAACGCCCACCAACACCATTCTTAATGCTTCAACGCCCTGGTGAAATAGCTCAGAAGCTCTGATATTCCATGGAATTGTCACTAATTCTTCGTAATGCGGTGATGCCCGTCAACGCCCGTCGTTACACCTTAACACTCTAACATAACGCCATGATATAGACCAGAGAGAGAACAACAACAACAACAAGGATGACACATGAGAGAACAACAACAACAAGAAGTTTTTTTCATATATTTTATTTTCCCCAATGTTACATCACACCCACGCTGGGGGAGCCGCGTTGGGTATATTTACAATTCAAGAAGATTCTTATCCAATCAGAGGCCACCATTTGCATGTTTCATATTCGTTCCTGTCCGTTAGATGTATTCTTGTCCAATCAGAAGTCTCCATTTCAGAAAGTGCCATCTGAACCGTTTATTCTAATCATCGTCGGGCAGGCCAGGATACCGTTGAGGCAACATATCCTCAGATAGTTGTTTGCGCATTCTGAGTATCTATCAGTGCATGGGTGAATACTTTCATCCGATGGAGGTGGTGGTCAGTTTAACCACGAAGAACGCAACATTGGTCATTATCTCCACTATCCACTTGGTGTTACAATTCAAGAAGACTTGTCCAATCAGAGGCCACCATTTGCATCTGTCATATTCGTTCCTGTCCGTTAGATGTATTCTTGTCCAATCAGAAGTCTTCATTTCAGAAAGTTCCATCTTCGGCCATGTTCGCTCTGAACCGTTTATTCTAATCACCGTTGGTCAAGCCAGGATACCGTTGAGGCAACATATCCTCAGATAGTTGTTTGCGCATTCTGAGAATCTATCAGTGCCTGGGTGAATACATTCATCCGATGGGTTGGTCGGTCAGCTTGGTCACGAAGAACGTAACATTGGTTACCCTCTCCACTTTCCACTCTGGGGCGTTGTTGTTGGGCCCATTCCAAGGGATCCACGTTGGCCAGGTTCTCCAGCATCGTCTCTAGCGACGCCCGGTTAATGATGGTAAACGGTTGGTCAAATACCCGGATGTTACTGCTCGGGTAAAAGTATCGGACTTGATCTGTCTCCTTATGCTGCAGCACATAACCAAACGCCAGATTTAATTTGAAGGACGTTGCTTGGTCATTGAAGATGGCTTCCACGTAGCTGCGTAGACGGGCGAGGTCGGTCAGTCGAAAATTGTAGATATCTTGAATAGGGCGATGACGGTAGAAACAGTGCCGTATCATGGACCAATGGCGCCGATAGATGTCACTCACTGGATGGGCGCCCTGTAAGAGATCGCTAGGAACATTTATGGGCTCGTCCAGAAAATGTTCGATGTTGTCAGGCGTATGACTCGAAACCGTAACGGTGGGGTCCGGCTGGATATCCAGGCCCTCCTGGACCGTGGGTATAGGCAGGCTCTTCGTCATCGCATCACCAGTGGCGTTCGTCTCTCCGGGTTCATCTTCACTGGGTCTGACCTTCCGCGGCCCCTCTTTAGTGGAAAGTTGTCGCCCAAACCGTAGAGACGGGGCATGCATCAAACGTTGGTGCTGTCTAAACCGACTGGGTCGTTTGAAGAGTCGACCACAATCATTACATAGTACCGTCGCACCCGCGTGAAGTACCCTCTCATGACGCAGTAAATGATCCTCCCGATTGAATGACCGTGCGCAGATTATACAAGTATACCGGGCATCGTTGTGGATGGAGGCCTCGTGGCGTCGTAACTTATCTAGACGAGTAAACAGCTTCTGGCAAGTTGTGCAAGTGAACATCTTGGTGGTTGACAGAGTGTCTGATGAAACGTCCAGGCCGCTTCCCTTTTATAGCACGCTAGCTGGTGATCTATTTTTAGCACACTCAGTTCAACTATCCCCAAGTCGAGGGCCGAGCCTTGACATCTTCGGTAACATCCGTGTCTCTTCGGTCACCTCCGTACCGTCAACGATCAACATGTAGACATATAGAGTATGTACGGCATGTTATGGTATTCATCAGTGCATGAGTGACGCATTCAGCCGATGGGAGTGGTCGGTCAGCTTGGTAACGAAAAACGTAACATTGGTCACACTCTCCACTGTCCACTTGGTGTTGGGGCGTTGTTGTTGGGCCCATTCCAAGGGATCCACGGTGTCCAGTTTCTCCAGCATCGTCTCTAGCGACACTCGGTTAATGATGGTAAACGGTTGGTCAAATACCCGGATGTTACTGCTCGGGTAAAAATATCGGACTTGGACTGTCTCTTTATGCTGCAGCACATAACCAAACACCAGATTCAATTTGAAGGCCGTAGTTTGATCTTTGAAGATGGCTTCTACGTAGCCACGTAGACGGGTGAGGTCGGTCAGTCGGAAATTGTAGATATCTTGAATAGGGCGATGACGGTAGAAACAGTGCCGGATCATGGGCCAATGGCGCCGATAAATGTCACTCACTGGATGGTCTTCGTGTAACAGATCGCTGGGAACATTTATGGCTTCGTCCACGAAGTGTACTTTGCCCTCCACGTCGTACAAAATCTGGCCCAAGGTCTTGTCGTCGGAATTTGACTGTTGAATTAGGGCGACATCATCATCATCGGCCCTCGTGCGATGGGTGGGAGTTCCCCCTGTTTCGATATTGATGCCTACGGGCTCTTCTATCTGCAAACGTGGCTGCGGAACAGGGTGTCGTGTGCGTTGGTGTCGCAGCAACTGACTGGTCAGTTTGAAAAGCCGACCACATTCTTCGCATGGACGCTTGGGTACTTCATGGCGTGCACGTGTGTGGCGCTGTAAATGATCCGGGCGCTGAAACGACAGTGTACATATCGTACAGTTATACCGGGCGGTTCCTTCGTGCTTGGTAGCCTCATGGCGGCGCAAGTCGTGCAGACGAGTGAATGATTTCGAGCACGTAGTACAAGTGAACATCTTGGTGGTTGACAGAGTGTCTGATGAAACGGCCAGACCGCTTCCCTTTTATAGCACGCTAGCTGATATCATGTTCGGGCACTTCCGTGTCTCTTCGGATGTAAAAGTCCCCGGATGTAAAAGTGCCCGAATGTTTACGAATGTTCCACCATTCCGGACTTCTATCAGGTCCATGTCCAGAAGCTCTCATACGCCGCCATTTTGGAGCCGCCATGTTGGATCCGTCATTTTGGAACCGCCATCTTGGATATGTCCCATAATGCACTGGGTCAAAATACTCGCTTCTGATTGGACGAGAGCTCTGTGACGGATTTTAAATACTCGCTTCTGTTTGGTGTACGTCGCTAAAGGCCACCGGAACTGACCTTTGACCCCGGCGCGCGCAAAGGTTTCCACCGCTCCGCGGTGGAAACCTTTACACTGCGTACCTTTACACTTACAGGGCGCCCATCCAGTGAGTGACATCTATCGGCGCCATTGGTCCATGATACGGCACTGTTTCTACCGTCATCGCCCTATTCAAGATATCTACAATTTTCGACTGACCGACCTCGCCCGTCTAGGCAGCTACGTGGAAGCCATCTTCAATGACCAAGCAACGTCCTTCAAATTAAATCTGGCGTTTGGTTATGTGCTGCAGCATAAGGAGACAGATCAAGTCCGATACTTTTACCCGAGCAGTAACATCCGGGTATTTGACCAACCGTTTACCATCATTAACCGGGCGTCGCTAGAGACGATGCTGGAGAACCTGGCCAACGTGGATCCCTTGGAATGGGCCCAACAACAACGCCCCAACACCAAGTGGAAAGTGGAGAGGGTAACCAATGTTACGTTCTTCGTGACCAAGCTGACCGACCAACCCATCGGATGAATGTATTCACCCAGGCACTGATAGATTCTCAGAATGCGCAAACAACTATCTGAGGATATGTTGCCTCAACGGTATCCTGGCTTGACCAACGGTGATTAGAATAAACGGTTCAGAGCGAACATGGCCGAAGATGGAACTTTCTGAAATGAAGACTTCTGATTGGACAAGAATACATCTAACGGACAGGAACGAATATGACAGATGCAAATGGTGGCCTCTAATTGGACAAGAGTGTTCTTGAATTGTAACACCAAGTGGATAATGGAGATATTGACCAATGTTACGTTCTTCGTGGTTAAACTGACCACCACCTCCATCGGATGAAAGTATTCACCCATGCACTGATAGATACTCAGAATGCGCAAACAACTATCTGAGGATATGTTGCCTCAACGGTATCCTGGCCTGCCCGACGATGATTAGAATAAACGGTTCAGATGGCACTTTCTGAAATGGAGACTTCTGATTGGACAAGAATACATCTAACGGACAGGAACGAATATGAAACATGCAAATGGTGGCCTCTGATTGGATAAGAATCTTCTTGAATTGTAAATATACCCAACGCGGCTCCCCCAGCGTGGGTGTGATGTAACATTGGGGAAAATAAAATATATGAAAAAAACTTCTTGTTGTTGTTGTTCTCTCATGTGTCATCCTTGTTGTTGTTGTTCTCTCTCTGGTCTATATCATGGCGTTATGTTAGAGTGTTAAGGTGTAACGACGGGCGTTGACGGGCATCACCGCATTTCGAAGAATTAGTGACAATTCCATGGAATATCAGAGCTTCTGAGCTATTTCACCAGGGCGTTGAAGCATTAAGAATGGTGTTGGTGGGCGTTGCTACAAGATGACACCTCACACGGTCCATTTGGACCGCGGATGGTCCATCTCTACACCAAATAACATCCTTCACTGCTAAAAAAGGCCCACTTTCGCTACAACTTGTACTAATGACGTCACCAATGACGTCACAGATGCTATAAATATCCCTGAAATCAGGGTCTATACTCCGAGAGCTACAACATGATACCCCACACGACGCATTCGCAACGCGGATGGTCCATCTCTACACCAAATACCTTCCTGCACTGCCCCAAAAGGCTCACTTTCGCTAATACTCCTACTGATGACGTCATCGATGACGTCACAGATGCTTCGGACATGCCTCAATTCGGAATGTACACCCCGAGAGCTACAAAATGACACCTCACACGACGCATTCGGACTAAGGATGGTGCATCTCTACACCAAACTCACCCTCACGCACCCACAAAATGTCCACTTTCGCTACTACTCGTACCGATGACGTCATCAATGACGTCACAGATGACGCGGACACCCCTCAAATCGGAATGTACACCCCGAGAACTACAAGATGACACCTTCCAGGACGCATTCGAACCGTGAATAGCCCATCTCGACCCCAAATACCTTCATGTACTGCCAGAAAATGTCCACTTTCGCTACTACTCGTACCGATGACGTCACCGATGACGTCACAGATGACGCGAACATCCCGCAAATCGGAATGTACACCCCGAGAACTACAAGATGACACCTTCGAGGACGCATTCGAACCGTGAATAGCCCATCTCGATCCCAAATACCTTCATGTACTGCCCGAAAATGTCCACTTTCGCTACTACTCGTACCGATGACGTCACCGATGACGTCACAGATGACGCGAACATCCCGCAAATCGGAATGTACACCCCGAGAACTACAAGATGACACCTTTCAGGACGCATTCGAACCGTGATTAGCCCATCTCGACCCCAAATAACTTCCTTCGCTGCCCCAAAATGGCAACTTTACTTACTACAACCAACTGCGCATGCGCAGATTAACGCGACATGCATTAAAAAACACACCATTCTGACTCTACCCCACACAAGCTTCACTTGGACACCTCACACGACCCATTCGAACCGTGATTAGCTCATCTCTAACCCAAACACACCCCTACATAGCACCCAAAATGCCTGTTTTCTATACTACGGCCAGACTGTGCATGCGCAGACTATTGAACACGGACGAACCATTAGTGTAGTCAAGTGCTCCTCCACGAGAGCTTCAAAATAAGACCTCACTCGACCCCATTGGACCATGAGTGGCCCACTTAGACTCCAACATGTCCACCCCGTATGGGCCTATACACCCATAGCCATGCAGTATAGGCCTATGGGCCTACCCAGGCCTCGGTGACTTTTTTCAAAAATTTCACCGATTCGCACGGGAACACTTCCTATCATGTTCTAAATGACGAGACGAGTAAAACGAGACCTCACAACCCTACCGCAAATGTATAGAAGTGGGTTTCCCAGTAGGATAAACATTGAACCTATACCCCAGTATGGGACTATATGAGGCTATATCGTACTTTTTCAAAAAATTCACCGATTCGCACGGGGACACTTCCTATCATGTTCTAAATGACGAGACGAGTAAAACGCGACCCCACAACCCTACCGCAAATGCATAGAAGTACGTTTCCCAGGGGACAAACATCGATCCTATACCCTCAGTATGGGACTATATGAGGCTATATCGTACTTTTTCAAAAATTTCACCGATTCACACGGGGACACTTCCTATCATGTTCTAAATGACGAGACGAGTAAAACGAGACCCCACAACCCTACCGCAAATGTATAGAAGTACGTTTCCCAGGGGGACAAACATTGATCCTATAACCTCAGTATGGGACTATATGGGGTTCGGTGACTTTTTTCAAAAATTTCACCGATTCGCACGGGGACACTTCCTATCATGTTCTAAATGACGAGACGAGTAAAACGAGACCCCACAACCCTACTGCAAATGTATAGAAGTACGTTTCCCAGGGGGACAAACATTGATCCTATACCCTCAGTATGGGACTATATGGGGTTCGGTGACTTTTTTCAAAAATTTCACCGATTCGCACGGGGACACTTCCTATCATGTTCTAAATGACGAGACGAGTAAAACGCGACCCCACAACCCCACCGCAAATGCATAGAAGTACGTTTCCCAGGGGACAAACATCGATCCTATACCCTCAGTATGGGACTATATGAGGCTATATCGTACTTTTTCAAAAATTTCACCGATTCGCACGGGGACACTTCCTATCATGTTCTAAATGACGAGACGAGTAAACGAGACCCCACAACCCTACCGCAAATGTATAGAAGTACGTTTCCCAGGGGGACAAACATTGATCCTATACCCTCAGTATGGGACTATATGGGTTCGGTGACTTTTTTCAAAAATTTCACCGATTCGCACGGGGACACTTCCTATCATGTTCTAAATGACGAGACGAGTAAAACGAGACCTCACAACCCTACCGCAAATGTATAGAAGTACGTTTCCCAGGATGGTCCTATACCTCCCATACCCCACATAGGCATTTTCCCGTAATTTAGGATAAAGTCCGTATTCCGTATTTTTTCCAAAAAAAATTTACATGCACCCACCCAGGAACTAGGGGAAGATAACTCTGTTGATAGACAAGCCCCGTTAAGCCCGGCGACCTATATACCCCTCATACCCCATATAGGCATTTTCCCAGGTTTTTCGATAAAGTCCGTGTTCCGTATTTTTTTTTTTTTCAGGAAAAATTTTACATGCACCCACCCAGCCATCAAATACCCCTTCACCTAGGCTTCACGTTGATACCTCACTCGACCCCATTCGACCATTAGGGGCTCCCCTAGATGCCAAAACGTCTATTTTCATACCCTTGGGCCACCGCGCATGCGCAGAATGACCCTAATTCAACCCCACACCCAGTCCATCAGATGCCCCTTCATGAATGCTTCACTTTGATACCTCACTCGATCCCATTGGACCATTAGGGGCTCCCCTAGCTCCAAAAAGGCTATTTTCATGCCCTTGGGCCACCGCGCATGCGCAGAAGGCCGATATGTCAACCCCACACCCAGTCCATCAGATGCCCCCTCACGAATGCTTCACTTTGATACCTCACTCGACCCCATTGGACCATTAGGGCTCCCCTAGCTCCAAAACGTCTATTTCCATACCCTTGGGTCACCGCGCATGCGCAGAATGCCGATATTTCAACCCCACGCCCAGTCCATCAGATGCCCCTTCACGAATGCTTCACTTTGATACCTCCTACGACTCCATTGGCCCATTAGGGACTCCCCTAGCTCCAAAACCGCTATTTCCATACCCTTGGGCCACCGCGCATGCGCAGAATGCCGATATTTCAACCCCACACCCAGCCCATCAGATGCCCCTTCACGAATGCTTCACATCGATACCTCACTCGACCCCATTGGTCCATTAGGGGCTTCCCTAGCTCCAAAACGTCTATTTCCATACCCTTGGGCCTCCGCGCATGCGCAGAATGCCGATAGTTCAACCCCGCGCCCAGCCCATCAGATGACCCTTCATGAATGCTTCACTTTGATACCTCACTCGACCCCATCGGTCAACTAGGGGCTCCCATAGCTCCAAAAAGGCTATTTTCATACCCTTCGGCCGCCGCGCATGCGCAGAAGGCCGATATGTCAACCCCACACCCAACCCATTAGATGCCCTTCACCTAAGCTTCACTTTGATACCTCACTCGACCCCATCGGACCATTTTATCTAGGGACTACTTTTTCTCCGCGGAAGCTTTTTCCCGAGACCGAATCACCGCCAAAACCGCGGCCAAACCGCATCACCGCGCATGAATACATTTTTTTTTTTTTTTTTTTGCCGGAACTTTTTTTTTTTTTTGTCAATGCACACCTCCCCAATACCTCCCCAATGCCCGAGTTGTCTGCCTTGCATCCATAGTGTAGAGATGGCGCCACACCCTCCCCTTTTTACATCCGGGGAGGAATTAACTCCATTTGCTCTTTACCTACTACTGACGGCGACCAAGTCAGCGTTCTGGAAACCGGTTTACGGATTGCTAATGGTATTAACATATCGCCAGATAAAAAGTAAGTCTGTTATTATATATATGCATATATATATTCAAGATTATCTTTCATACACTTTTACCACTACTAATATTATTGAAATGGTTAAAATGCGTATTTGAACGTTTCACCACCTACGTATACCACCGTACTCATCTCATTATTCAGCTTATTATTCACCTCACTCTGCCGTGCGCCGAGCATCCGCGATGTTTGTCGCCTGTTCTAATTTTTCTCATCAGTATATAAACGCTGTGTGTGGTCAAGTTACTGCGGTCGAACCGGTTTCTATTTATATTCGCTCGCCAGTTGTAATTGTGAATGTTAAAGTTTGCCGGTATTAGATTATGTAATTGTTAGTGTGAGGGGTTATAACTCTCATAACCTGAGACCCTTCACGCCTTTGCTGTTGGAGTCATAGAGCGTCTTCACGACATCTTGCTTGTCGTCACAGGTATGTGGATTATAAATTGTCACTATATTGTGCCTTGGCTAATGGTTATATATAATGCTTTATCACATATTCTCCTATGATACTGGACATTTAGCCCGTTGATACCATGAAATGACACCATTCCATATCATGATATAGATTTCTGCCCTCACGCGCGGGTCTGATATCGGTTATCTGCCCTCTGGCTGATATCGCTCACAGTGGTTTCCCGGCAACGATTTGGTGTAAGACTCACGAAATATAATTTACAAAGGATCTTGTCGTGGCTTGTTAGGGACATGAATTGATCATTCCAATTTTCTGCCTTTCTCTAATTTTCAAGATTTCACTTTCGCATTTTCTCTCTTTTCTTGTCATCGTCTTCAAGAAACTGCAACCATTTTCACACGAAAACGCTGGAAATTCATTTTCAAGAGACAGAAACAAATAAAAAGACCACTGGAAATTCAGGAAAACCTCGAAAATTGCGTGAAACACCAGAAACAGCAAAAAAACACAGAAAATGCCGTGTAATTTCCACCGCGATGAAAATAATTTCCACCGCGGTTGAAATACTTTTCACCGCGGTTGAAATACTTTTTCGATGTTTTTGCTAATTTTTAGTGTTTCCACATGGTTGTTCGATTTTTGCAGTCGCTTGAAAATGGATAGAAGAAATTGTTAAAACCAGAAAACAACTTTATATCTCGGAAATGAATCGATGTGAATGGCAAGAAATTACAGAAAACGCGAAAGTGAAATCTTGAAAACTAGTAAAAGGCAGAAAATTGCAAAATCAATGCATGGCCCTGACAAGCCACCGTAGGATCTGTTGCAAGTTGTATTGTCAATCTTTTGTTCAGGATATTACTTTTACAATGGGAGGTCTTACACCAAAGCCTTGCCGGTTCCCCCCCCCCCCCCCGAGGAACTCGTCGTACCGTGTCTTTAGTTTGACTGAGCGCACTTTGTGCTTTTCACCTGGATCTTGCTGCGTATTAAATTTTATGAGGTATGCGTGAATCGATCTTAAATTTTAGCCTTCTCGTGACAATAAATATAACGTGTTGTGTATCATCAGAATGGGGCGAAGAAATCTTTGCAACATCGACTGTATTCAACCGAGGGTCCAATTTTCGATGAAACAATTTCTTGTGACAATAAAATCTATGTTTACTTGCTTTGCCAATTACAATGCTACCATTTATCTATAAATAGCTTCGACCCTCTGGCTGATATGAGGGTCTCAGCCTGATACCATGGCCGATATGGAAATGAGCATACAATAATCTCTATTTATCGTAAACTGGTATCGACGAATATTAGGGTATATGATCGCCTTGTATCAAGTCTATAATACGTAAACTGGTAAATATAATTTTTGAAGTATTTTTCTGCCTCGTTTGAAGGGGTGATATATGTTCAACTTTCTTTTTCATAGAAATTGGGGGGTAGCCGTGTTACTGTTAGTCTGTATTTTCAGTCCATGCGTCTCATGCCTTTTTTTTAGTATGGGTAGTATCCCGTTCATATAAAAAGCGTTAGCTTTCATCCTTATTTTAGTCCGACACGCAGCCCCTACAAGATACTTCATAATACTGATTTCTGCGTATAGAGTATCGTGTTTTGACTGCCGGGCATTTCGGTCCTGCAGCTAAGTCGATTTTGCCTGTTAAACTGGCAGACCCTACATTCAAGGAAATCAGTATTATAAAATATCTTGTAGGGGCTGCGTGTCGGTGTAACAGAGGTATGTTACGGTAACGGTAAATGATTTGAAGGCGAAGTCACTCGTAGAATAGTTTAATAAATACTGGTCCTAGGGGTCACACCTACAATAACACTGGTGAAAACCCAGACTCCTACTTGTCCATTTTGTTTTTCTAGATTGTACGCAGTATTCATTGTTTAGTATCTGCGGGTGCAAGTTTCGGGTTATTTTAGGTCGAAAATTCTTATTTCTGACCAGCGAAACCCTCATCAGGGAGCCTACGCATTGACCGTTGTGGTCAGATTTTTTACTTTTTCAGTATTTCACTGATGCTTTATAGTATAATAAATACTGTTCCTAGGGGGCCACACCTACAATAACACTGGCGAAAACCCAGACTCCTACTTGCCCGTTTTGTTTTTCTAGGTTATACCTAGTATTCATTGTTTAGTATCTGCGGGTGCAAGTTTCGGGTTATTTTAGGTCGAAAATGGTTATTTCTGACCAGCGAAACCCTCATCAGGGAGCCTACGCATTCACCGTTATGGTCAGATTTTTTACTTTTTCTATATTTCACTGACCCCGCCTATAGAATAATTGTGGCTGGCTGGTAAAGTACCTTTATCATCGTGAGTGCTTGATCTACATAGATGACGTCACCGTGTTCTCAAACGCGTTTGAGGAACACTGTCGATGCTTAGAATCGGTTTGGAATGCCTAGAACGACATGGGCGAGAGCTCAACCCTTCCAAGTGATAGTTTTGCCTCAACGTGGTCAAACAGCGCGGTCAAATTTTATCCAAAGACGGAATAGCGACAGATTCCGGGAAAATTGAAGCTTTAAAGACGTGGGCTGTTCCAAACATCGTTAAAGATTTAAGGAAGTTCCCCGGTTTCGCGGGATATCAGACGGTACGTCGCAAACTATTCCAAGATGGCAAAGTGTTTGAACGATCCTTTGGTAGGTTAGCCAATAAAAGTGAATGGATGAAGCGCCGGGTCAGAGACGCCAAGATGGGGCTGAGATAGGGAAGACCAAGAAGCGTTCGACAATCTCAGTGATGCTTTAACTACACCGCCGGTACTTGGTTATCTCGATTACACTCTCCCTTTCACCCTTCAGCAGATGCAAGTTCAGATGGGCTCCGTGTCGCCCTCTACCTGAATCAAGTCGACAGAGGACTTTCCTATGCCATTAGAGGCATGAAAAAGAGTTCTTGGATCTCAAATGGACTTTTTGTGATTACTGTAAAGTTACGACCATACAAAGAAAGACTGATAATAATCCGTTATCATGTGATTTGTTAAATTAGTCGCCACCGTTCATAGACGGTTTGCAGGATTATCTACTTAGACTTCGAAGTCCAGTACCAATCTGGTCCGTCTCATAATGATTCCGATCTACTGTCCCATCATCCAGACCATTCAGATGATTCAGGGTATGTGAGATGTGACGACGGGGTAATCACGGCTATTTGCAGCGCAGCAGGTAATGCAGGTTCATATTTCGTGACTCTGGGTGTGAGGCTCCTGGACATACTGAACCCACACTGACTACTTCTGCTGCTCATATCTGCTTACAATGGATGTTTGAAAGAGTCGACTAAGTTTAATGCACATATATAGGATGAAGTAATCAATGGCGGTATCTGGTTTCTGAAGCGGAACAAGAAATCTACATCAAGACAACTGTCTCAAGAAGCAAGAAGGTGAAGGTGGTCCTCCGTGATTGTGATACATTGGTTTTCAGAAATGGCGTCTTATTCCACAGGATTCAGAAGGATGGCGTGTCTGTTTACCAGCTGGTTCTTCCTTAAATGTTTGAAGATTCAGTTCTAGAAAATCTTTAGACGCTGGAGTCCCCTGGTTCTCGGGTATATTCCCATAGGTTTCTGAACCAGATGAATCCCTATGATGCCGGAAAGGTTATGTGGAAGTCAGAGACCCCTGGTTTTCGACGAGATACCCCAGGGATTCGTCCCGATTCCCCAGTGTCTTCGCATGATTCTCCCGATCACCCTGCCACGTGGCTGTGAGATCTTCGGCGCATGCGTGGGATTTTGGTATTACATCAACCTGCCTGCTGTTTAGTGACTACCATGGGTCGTCTTTGTTCAGTAAAATCCACATCAATCTCCAGTTTCTTCATGCCATCGATGTCATATTTCACACTAGTTACATTTATCGTCACCCCAAGAATGCAAGCTTTTGTTCCAAATATGATACGGTATACCTCCAGTTCTTGGATCAACGCGATGATGTACAAGGATGAATCTTCAGTGTGAAGGACAACACAGGTTTGATACTATCCACAAATGCACATTGTGTTTAAATTCTTTAGACAGCTGATTGGCTCTTCGCTCCATGACCAGTCAGAGACGAGAGAATCATTGCCGCACTCAGTTTAGATCGCTGATTGGCTGTCTGCTCTACGGCCAATCAGAGATGCGAATCATGCCACACTCAGTTTGTCTGTCAACCAATGACGTCAGGATATAATTCAACCTACATCTCAGCTCGCATTGGCTACCGAACGCGAGATCGAACCAATTCAATGTAACACCAGCTCTTGCACTGTCCGTCGGATTAGTAACCAATGAGAGCTGAAATGTAGGTGGAGAATCGGTCAATCCACGCGCTAGTTAATTATATCTTGATCTCATTGGTCGCTGTGCGAGCAGCGGCTTACATTCGACGTGGATATAAAAACACGCTAGCGGGTCGTCTCAGCAGACTCATTTTCAGCCACTACGCCAAGATTTTTATCTGTATGCTCTGTTGGAAGTGTTTTATCTGTTACGCTGCTGCGGGCCCGATGGAGTGGCCGCAGTGTAGACTGCGGCGGGCCCGGGAGAGTGGTCCTGAACTTGTCTGTCTTCGTGAGTGCGGTGAAGTACCAATGTCTAAAATCGATATTTTCAAATTTACCATGCATGAAACCTGATAAAAACCATACATATATTGTTAGCTAAGTCTTGATTTTCTGGATGTAAACTTCATATGTTGACGAAATCGGGAGAAAGAAATAGAAAAGGAAATATAAAATACTTACGGAAAACTCCATCAAAATATATGATTCCTTTGTATATTTTAGGTATAAAAGCACAGTTTATCTTTCCATGGTGTTGATTGCGAAGAAATCATCACAACAAACTTTATTTTCACATGTCTGTCAACTTCCTGAACGAGAGAATTGCCGCCCATATCGAAATTACGTCGTCGTTTTGTTATGGAAAACTCCAATGCAACGTCTGAGCCAATGAACGACCTTTATTTCGGCCACGTGATGGCTTTGTCCAATCGCGAAACGCATTGGTTCGAGCTCGTTCAATGGGATATCTCTCTCTCGTTTCCACATCCGTCAACATCGCGTGTTTTCATTGGCCATCCATCAAATTGATGACTATTTAGAGAAAGAAGAAGCAATTCCCTTAACAACGAGACCTCGCTCTTTCAAAATGGTGGTCAGATTGCTAAACACGACCATGCTGATGACAGCCGAAAAACACCTTTTTTCGAGCGCTATTTCGCTGAATAATAAGGTGAAGTCTATGTAGCCTCTTCCAGTAAATGTATTTACGTTGAGAATTTTAAATATTTCGGCATAAAATAAAATAAACACTGATTGAATTATTATGGACCAGCTGCTACGTAAGGTAAATATTGGCACACATGTATGAATGATATCTTTGCTCATGAAACCTGCAGTGTACCATAAAGAAGAATCCAGCAGCCAAACAGTTAATCGTCTCGACCATCTACAACGCCATGAAGCTACCAACCATCATCCAACACAAATATAGCCTCTCCGAAAAGTCCTTCACTCGTCTGGATGCTTTACAACGTCACCAGTCTGGCAGCCATGACACCGAAGTGCAATATCTCTGTAAGAGCTGGAGAGAGACATTTCATCGCATGTTTGTTTCATCCAGGACGGGAGGTCAATAAAAGCACAGCCCATTGCGTGTTGGGACGTTGTTTCTAGAAGGAAAACTGTGTAAGAAAATAATCGTATTCGACGCCAACGTCCTCTACCTAGCGTGTTTGGCTCAACCCATTCCGGCAGATCATTATATCTGGTGGCTCCCTGAGGAAAAGGAGTTCAAATCCCAACGTTCTGCAAAACATCTAGCAGAACAATGACCCGATTGAGAATCTCAGCGGCGAGGCATCACCATCCGTTACCAAGCCAACCACACGGTAAAACGAATTGGAGATCGGCGTCTTCTCGCAGACGGATTCGCCATTATCAATAAAATATCGACCGTGTTCCAGTTCCATAGATGCTATTTGCACGGACATGAGCGTTCGCTCAGAGGGGGCGCTTTAACGACCGTCGAGGAACATAATGTACTCCCATGACCCCGTCGTATGTTAATCGGAAGTATGTTTGACGAGAAGATCCTGCTGGGCACACCCTTACTGCGCTGCTACCTGCATCGCGGAGCCGAAGTTACCAAAATCTATCAATTGATGAAGTTTATACACAGGCTTGTTTCAATGACTTTGCGGAGGCCGTGACCACTGCCCGTCGCCAAGGAGAAGCCGACTCCAGTAAAACTATCATCGCGGAAACGACGAAGCTGCTTGGCAACAGTGGTTATGGTAAAACCGTAACCAACCAGGACTCCTACATCAACATTACCAACTGTACCGCCACATTGAGATGATTGACGACACCAGTTACCTCGTCCAAAAAGCCCATCACGTACAACCTACCGCTGCAAATCAGCATCAGGTACAAACTACGGCTGCAAATTTGGTGCATGGTGGGACACCTGGCTAAGTTGTGGATGCTGAATTTCCTGTATGATTTTATGGGCGTATTCTTCCACCCGTCAGACTGGCAGTTGATGGAGATGGATACGGATTCCGCGTACATGGCCGTCTCCAACCCGAACTGGGAATCTTTGGTCAAACCGGAATTGCGAGAACGCTATGAAACCGAACGAACTCGATGGTTGCCGCACCAGAACCATTACGACTATGATAAAAGGACCCCGGCCTCGTCAAGTTCGAATGGATAGGTGAAGCCATGATCGCCGTCTGCTCAAAAAACGTACTATTGCGACAAACGACAACAACAATCGGGATAATAACATAAGCAATTGGAGCGATATGCATGAGATGGGAAAAATTGACGACGTCTGGCGACTAAATTACAAGCGTCTGGTCCATCATTCATAATTCAGCCGTCGTCCATTAGAGAATATCCCCGTGCATAATTCAAAGACCTATTCCATATAACAGTATTAGCACCAAATTCGAAAGGACAATCATAGTATACATAAACATAGGCTTGTTTCCTGCAAGAGAGAAGCGGTCAACAGTTTTCAATGATGCCGGCAAGACATCATGATGTTCAAAAAATATCAAATCCGTATCGCTGATCAGTATTCTTAATCCATAATATTCGTCCTAAAGTCGTCATCTAAAGAAGAGCAGCCATATGACTCTGCAGGAAAGCTTCCTGCGGCACCTCACATTCAGACCCTAGAATACGGTGGATTCTCGGGCGAAGCCTTAGCATCTCAGCCGCGCTTTTTGCAGCTGTTCATGTGGAGACTATGAAGTATCCACACGGCCCCTAGCGCCGGCTTAAGAGGAATTAGATACGCTAACTCGGGAGCTGTGATGACATATCAGTTCAAAGCAATAACATATCTGATGTTAATGGATGAGCATCGAGGAAGTCAGATGGAGTACACGCCTCAATATATGGTAAGCCTCATAAACGCAAGAATACCAAGAAAAACTAACCTGTAATGCCCGACGTGGTACGACTTAAATTTCCCTGTATCTCGATGTAATACAAAGCCATACCAGTGCCAGTGCGACCATCAAGGGCTTCCGTGTCGCCCAGAGCCAGATGCGCTGCTACACCCAGAAACCGGGTAATTGTAGGGGGCATAGATCAGCAATGGCAAGCCGATTTAGTAGACCTCCCCGCCCTGAGCAAAGAAAATGATAACAGAAGATATCTTCTCACGTGTATAGATGTTTTCTCCAAGTACGCTTGGGCTATACCTCTCGAGCGAAAAACGGGAGACAACTTGGTTAAGGCATTCAAGAACATATTCAAGAGCGGGCGAAAGCCGGCTACCTTGCAAACAGACGAAGGCACAGAATTTCTGAACGCGAAGGTTCAAAAATTTCTTAAATTGGAAGGTGTCCACTTTTTCCACACCTTCAATCAAACCCACGCCTCCGTTATTGAGCGTTTTAATAGAACCCTCAAAGGCCATCAGTATAAGTATTTCACATCTAAGAATACTCGTCGGTATATCGATGTCTTGCCGAAATTGATGCAGGGGTATAATCGTGCATTTCACCGGAGTATTGGCATGGCTCCGTCTCAGGTCAACGCAGAGAATGAGCATATTGTGCGGCAAACATTATACGGAAAAGGGGAAGCTGCACAATCACGACAGAGGGTCAGAATAAGCAAAATTAAAATGCGCTTTGAAAAGGGGTATATGCCGAACTGGACGGAAGAAATCTTTATTATCAAAAGAGTTATTCACCGAACCCCGGTCGTTTACAAGTTAGAAGATCTTAATGGCGAAGCCATTTTGGGGACTTTCTACGATTACGAACTTCAACTGGTGACGAAGGGAAAAGATGCCTATTATCAGATTGAAAAAGTTCTACAGACAAAGAAACGAGGAGGGAAGATGTCCTACTTAGTGAAATGGAAAGGCTGGTCGTCTTCCTTAAACTCTTGGGTCACCGCTTCACAGATGAAAAGGTTATAAAGAATTGTTACATCCGTGTAATATTCAGTCGACTCTAACATATCAGCAGTGATGGACGCAGAAAGGAGAAAACTCATAGCCAGCAAGGGGGCTGCCGTCGCTACTTTCGTCGCCTTTTGTGTCATAGCGTCTTCAGTGGGCTGTACGCTAATTTTTCGCGAGGGTGGGTGAACGGTAATTCTAATGAAACCAACTCCAGGACGAGGGTACAAGCTTTGAACGGTACACAATGCCCACCTTTCGCGCAGATCCCTCTCGGTAGTAAAGTCCGAGTTAGTACCTGTGTGTACGAAGGACGTGTAATTGTAGACATTCGTCAATTTCTCAACAACAAAGCTACTATAAAAGGAATATGGCTGGAATCGGAGCAGTGGCAGGAATTTAAAAGAAAATTCACTTTGATAGATCAACTGGTCCGGGGAATTCATCAGTCGAAATGAGCGACCGGGGGGTACACGAATCGACAAATTCACAGTTCTGGCAAGACATGATCGGAGCGGTAGCATCCCTCCATGCCTACGAAAAGGTTACAGAAAGTTTATTCAATGAACACGTCTATCACGCGGGGAGATTCAAAATCTTGAAATTGTACACGCACGATGTATGCGCTAGCCTACCCCAAGAAGTATCCCTCGAAATATGGTCTCACTATAAACACCTCGTACAAGCCTTCGCTTCACACTCAGCACCCGGTAAATCGGTATGGACACACGTTGGAAACATCCTTTTACGTGTATGGTATCGGGGCCTACAGGAAGTGGAAAAAGTTATTTCGTTTCTCGAGTAATACAACGTTCCTCTGAAATCATTAATCCCTCTATAGACACCGTTGTGTGGTGTTACGGAGAATGGCAATCTCTATATGAAAATATTCATGACGTGACATTTTACGAAGGGCTCCCGCAGCCGGCCGACCTCGACCCCGCCAAAACACTCTACTCGTCATTGATGATCTCATGTCCGAAGCTGACGATAAAGTGACTAAACTCTTTACGAAAGGAAGTCATCATCGCAACGTAAGCATCATTTACATCGTACAGAATCTCTTCCACAAAAGTAAGGAGCATCGCACCATCAGCTTGAATACCCATTACATGGTGTTGTTTAAAAATCCTAGAGATGGCTCGCAGATTTCAACAATAGCTAAACAGATGTATCCCGGAAAAACGAAATTTTTTCGTGAAGCCTTCCAAGATGCTACTGGGGAACCGTACGGTTATCTCCTCATAGACTTGAAACAGGAAACACCAGAGCATTTGAGGTTGAGAAGTCACATATTTCCTGGAGAGATACAATACGCATACATGAGTAAAGTATAAAACAACCTGACGTGGGGTGAACACTTTCAATTTAATATTTCCCGTCATGTCATCGAGACTGCGCAAACAAGCACTAGCACTGAAAGTGCTGTCCAGGGCCAATCCAGATTTAACAAAAATTATCATTAGAGGTGCCAATAAGGAGCTTATTAATTGCCTATGTGAATGTGCTTCCAACATCTTAAAAGGGGACGTCACTCTGACTAACCTTCAGAGGAGAAAACTGATGCGCTATAAAACAGGTCGCAGAACATTGGCCAAAAAGTCCGTCGGACAGCAGAAAAAGAAAAAGGTTTTACAGAAAGGAGGATTCATTGGTGCCCTTCTCGCCCCATTAGCAGCTTCTGTTCTAGGACCCCTCGTATCGGGAATATTCGGAGGAAAATAATGGAGTACGCGAAGAAAATGGCCCTCGTAGAACCACGATTGCTGGAATCACTTCAACGCCCACAACCTCCAGTAGCCCCGGTAGTAAGAGCCATACATAGTGTAGATGATGACATGACAAAGATACTCCAGCGGACAGATTTGTCAGAAAGAGAAAAAGTGTCGTTGTACAATCAAACCCTCCAGCGTTATTTAAATTATCTGGATCAGTACAATCATCACCAACCCCCCTTGAGAGTGACCATGATGCCACAGCCGACAAAAATGGCAGACGTTGCACGGCCTACAACCCCACCTCCTACACTTCCCCCTCATACCATCCCTCCATCCCCCTCTGCTCAGTCAAATGTGGAACGGGAGATAATCGATAGCGTGCCGAAGTCCATGCGGAAGAAAGCAGGGCTGCTCATCAACCGAATAAAAAGTACACCGGAAATGAGTTGGACTGACAAAGGAGAGCTTTTGTACAGAGGGGATGTAATTCAAAATACCAACGTCGCAGATCTCGTAAACGACGTTCTCAGAGACCGTCAACATTTCATCCCTAGTGGGTGGGAAGTCTTTGGTAAAGCATTGAAAGTGATGAACGTCCCCCAGGAACTCGTCGGTAACAAGAAACGCTGGGAATGGATGCAAAGATCAGGACCCGGTGAGCAGCTTTCACCAGAGGCTATAGCGCGCGTCAGGCCTAGCAGGAAAAAGCAAC